>JAMQGT020012804.1:0-297012 GCA_024447675.2 Pterophyllum scalare | reverse complement strand
CTACTTTTTTGGCACCTCGTTCAGTTACGTATTGCTTCATTACTGGCCACCCTGAGCTACTACAGATTATTGTGTACGATTGTCAGCTCAGTTATTTGTTAAAAAGTTAAAGGATGCGTGAGAAGGATGGACCGAGAGAGGAAGGGGCCCAGACTGGGAGGACTGTGCTATGGCCGGGATGACCCTGGAAACCCCTTGGGTCCACCCATGGACCCGGCCATCGGACGCTGTAGCAGAACCCAGTCAGCAGAACCCCGCTGATTTACGATGACATCAAACCCACCGTTTTGGCTCAGTAGGATGCTCCATGTTGGAGTACGATGGCGGTGCTGGGAACCGTCAAATTGAGCAACCCGGAACAAAAACATTGTCGGACCAACTTCGATCTAATATGTTTGACTTTAACTAAAAGGGAGAAGTAGCGGGAATGAAAAGACCGTGTTTCCTGGTAAACTACAGGAGTGGATGATCAGGATGGAAAATAATATTCCGAAGGGAAACTCGAACTATTCATCAGGTAAGTTTCCCTCCATGTGTTCAAGTTTACAGTCTGACTAGCAAGCTGCTTAGCTTGCATTTTAACGGAGGAGGTATTTCACGATCGTTGGACAGCAGTAATGAGCTATTAGCGCTTTAGGGTCCAACCAAAATAACTACAGTCATGAGTAATAACTGCATTTTCCTGAGCAAATACTTTATGCAGATAACAGCAACTTTTCTGTGCAGAACAAGCATTTTAACTCGGCTGGCGACAAATGAGCTGAGTTTAGTTCCAGTACCCATTTAAAGCAGCTGATCCCAGTGGACTCCTCTACATGTTTGGATCATTGATGAGGTTCTTTGGATTTAACCTAAATGCAGTGTGGTGGGAATTCTGGAAAAAAAATTAATACACTAAGACCTGAATTCCTTTGACTTCCATCCATCCATACCATCTTATCTCAAAGACCTCATAGTCCCGTATCACCCCAATAGAGCACTTTGCTCTCAGACTGCTGGCTTACTTGTGGTTCCTAGGATACTTCAGAGTAGAATGGGAGGCAGAGCCTTCAGCTTTCAGGCCCCTCTTCTGTGGAACCAGCTCCCAGCTTGGATTCAGGAGACAGACACCCTCTCTATTTTTAAGATTAGGCTTAAAACTTTCCTTTTTGATCAAGCTTATAGTTAGGGCTGGATCAGGTGACCCTGAACCCTCCCTTAGTTATGCTGCTATAGGCCTAGGCTGCTGGGGAGGTTCCCATGATGCACTGTTTTGTATTCAGTCACCTGCATTTAATCATTAGTTATTATTAATCTCTGCCTCTCTTCTCACAGCATGTCTTTTGTCCTGTCTCTCTCCCCTAAACCCCAGCCGGTCTCAGCAGATGACTGCCCCTCCCTGAGCCTGGTTCTGCTGGAGGTTTCTTCCTGTTAAAAGGGAGTTTTTCCTTCCCACCGTCACCAAGTGCTTGCTCATAGGGGCTGTTTTGATTGTTAATCAGAATCCGAAATAGTTAATCTGCAGGGAAATTTTGTATTTACAAATTTATAAAGCACCTTGAGGTGACTGTTGTGATATGGGGCTATATAAATAAAACTGAACTGAACTGAATCCATCCATTAATTTTTTTCAGCTTTTCCAGTTCTGGGTTGCAGTTGGGATGGAGTCTATCCCAGCTGCCACAGAGGTGGAGTACACCCTGGACAGGTCACCAGTGTGTCACCGGGCTAACAGAGAGTCAGACAGCCACTACATGGTGGTGTGGTCTACAGATGCATATGACTTTATCACATATCCATGTGCAGAGTGCTTTGCTATGAAGGGGTCAAGGGATGCAAAACAATATCTTGGCCCTGCAGTTTAATAGATTCCATGTTTATGAAACTCATTTACAGAAAACCTGGAAACAATCATCAGTCATTAGAGGGGTGTAAAGCTCATTTTAGGTCATGTGCCTGAATAATATTTTTATTTTCCTTTTCTTTTAGTGCACACTAATAATAATAACAGTGAAATTATTCACTTTTAATGAAGTATTCATTTACAAAACAGATGATGAGCAGCCTGAGATGTTGCACTGAACATGCAGATAAAAATATTTGGAAGAAGGTTATGAATATCAAATTGTTTGTATTTTATATTGCCAGCTGAATAATATACAAGCAAGTCTACTAGTTGGACAGCCAAATATTTGTGTCTGGGTTTAAGTTATGGTTCCCTTTTTGAACATTGATAATTAAACAATAACTCCTGTTATTAAATAACCTACTTCTGTTTACATTCAGGTGCACCTCTTCCCCTCGCTGCCCTGCGTCTCCTGGTCCCCCCACTTCGGCTGGTCTCAGCAGCCATCTGGCAGACCATCCAGCAGAAAGTTGTGTCCGATTATGGGATGCTTGAGGAGTTTGTTTCCATGGTGACAGACATTGTTCCAGAGCTGCTCACTGGCCGGCAGCGGGCCGAACTCAGGCTGGGCCTCAGAGCGCAGGTGAGGCTCTCAGCATCTGCAAATGAAGTCATTGTGGATTTGTGGATGTCTTCCCTGGAGTCTGAGGGGAGTATCCATGGAACAACTCCCTGTGGCTTTCTTTTTCCAAGAGAACTCTCAAAGCCATTCTCCACAGTCCTTTTAGATCAGCACACATGGGGAATCTTTCTTGGCACAGTAATGTAACAAGGTGTCTGACTCTTTGTCTTGACTTTACCCTTCTGTCCTGTGCTTCTGTGGTACAAAACTGAAGACATCAAAGTAACACAAATGGCCAGACTGTGTTTTTAATTTTTTGGCTTCATTATGGTTTCCTTTTACATTGATATGACCTTTGCACCCTCTTCATTCTCTCATATTCTGGCAACCAGCTTCATAAGGCTTGGAGCGTTTCCAGCAGTTGGCTGCTTTCCCTTCACTCAGTGCTCTGTTACACAGACTGTACTCAACATCTCAGCTGGGTCTAGGCCATTACCACTGCTACATCCTTCCCTGTGGGAACCACACACACACACACAGATACCATCTATTCACCTTCTCTGTGTTTCAGTGAGACATGATGGCTGCGGTCAGCATTCACACGTTTAGACTCAGTCCAAAGTCCAGATTCCCACTGATCTAATGTCCCTTCCTTGTTTCTTAGTGCGGTAGTTTCACTCCATCGTGGTTATTTTTTTACAGGCGTTCTGCCATGAACACATGAGCACAGCCATGTTTCTGCTGCTTGAACTCTGGGAAGCAATAATGTACTAATGTAATAATTAACTTTCTGATTGGTAGACAACCCGCTCTATCTGCTCTTTCTCCACTGCTGCCTCATGATAAGTGTCCTCTAAACACAGGGAATAACAAAGGCTTGAGGAAACTGGTTAACATAGTAGTCAAAGGATATGTTATCATCTTGAGGATTCATTTTCCAACGAGGCCAAAGCTGCACTTTATCTAAAACATCAGAGAGGAAATACAGAGGGCTCTCACAGCTGTAGGGTATTTTCTTGGAGCTGTATTCATATCCATCATACAGGTACAATGAATGGAGGGAAGGACTTATATTTTGCATCTGGAAGATGTGCTTAGATCAGATGAATAACCGCCTTTTGTTGATTTAATTTGGTGTTAAGGTTTGGAATAATTTTTTATTCATGTTTTTCTTCTGAGAGATGCACTGACTTTAGTTGAATAAGGACCAGTTTGATTTTCATGCAGATTTGTACATTAGCAGGAACGCTGCACAACGTGGATGTGAGAGTAATGCCATGTTTACATGACAGTGCAATAAAAAACTTTTGTTACTAAAATCAATGAATAATTATGATAAATAATTGTGATGATCTCAATATTGATCAAATAATTGGGATAATCGTTGGATGAGAGGAGGAAAGTGGATTTTGGGTCTAATAGCTCTGAACCCGGTTGAACGTCTTCTCTGAAGCAGACGATGTTTTAAATATAATGTAACCGTTTTGCACTTGAAGCAACGTTGAAGGCCTGCCAGATGTTCTGGATTGACTCACTTTTTTGTCTTAAAGTAACGACGGACAAGTTCTCTTTACTTGGTAGAGTGGGTCATTAATGTGGATCACTGCAGGATTTCACTGTAGCAATTAGGCCATTGCTTAATGAGTATAAACTCATTAAGCAACCAGTCACTAGTGGTGGGCGGATCGATTCAAATATCGATAATATCGATACCAACGTTGGTATTGATATTGATCAATACCAGTGTAATAAGATCGATACTGTAGCTTCAGGTTCTCTCCTGTATGCAGCGCTGCAGTTTCATCAGAGATGCGAGCTGACTGTCTAAGTGCCGCTCCTCTCTCAGCACAGAGCAGGCACACTTTGCTCCTCCCCTCCCTGCAGTGTTTTGACATTATCCTGTCACGTGACACTTAACACATTTTACTTGGGGCAAAAAAGGAATCTGTCCGCACTCTCGGCCCGCGGGACACTTCTGGCCCCGCCCCCTGAATTCCGGCCGGCGATTTGATGTCAAAACTATTAGACAGTTTGGCCCTTTAAGTTACTTTTTTTTATATTTCGTTTTCCCCTCCAATTAAGAGGAGTTATCGAAATCTCTAAAAAGCAACTTAAAGGCCCAAATTGTGTTATATTTTTTACATGAAATCAAAGGCCGGAAGTAGGGGGCGGGGCCGGAAGCGTAAATGTTTTATAGTGTTGTGGAGTGATAATTTAGTACAGCTTGTTTATTTAAGAAAAAGTTCCACAAAATTATTGAATGAAGGGATATTTTTTATTACATTTCTGTATTATACTTTCTACACATTCTACCTGAAAAAAGTATTAATTTGTTATTGAATGATTATTTTGTACAAACAAAAAACAACAAAAGCAGCAACAAAAATCCAGACATCACAATGTATGGGGAAAATTGTTTTGTTGCTGTTCTGTTGTTTCAGAACAAAAACTTTTATTTTGATAAAGTATTTTCTATTTACCTATAAAAATCACAAAACACTTAAACTTTATGAAAATTCTTCATAATTATTCAAAAGTATTGGGATTGGTATCAGTATCAGCGACACTGTATTTACTTGGTATCGATCGATACCCAATCTTGGAGTATCGTACACCACTAATGAACTGGACCCTGACCCTTTAATCTCTGCAAGGTTAACAATGACGCAGTTTGGGCTTATTTTGGTAAAACAGTGTAGGTTAGATGTTCCATGCTGGGTTATTGTGACCCAGCATGTGTGTGATTGCAAAACCAGCATGCTGGGTCCAAATAAGCCAACAGGAGAAAAGATTTGCTTCACAAAGCAAACAAGTGCACAGAACAAGAACGTGAAGATGCTCAGATTCCAATTCTATTCTGGCTTTTAACTAATTAATGATTCAAAGTAAAGAAGAAAATCACAAAACAATTAAACTTCATGAAAATTCTTCATAATTATTAAAAAGTATTGGTATTGGTATCAGTATCAGCGATACTGGCACTGTATTTATCGCACACCACTACCAGTCACCCCCTGCTGGCCTTTAGAGGGAATGCAGGTTTAAGCCCCTTCAGTGTTGCTGTTCTGGGGTCTGTGGTTTTAACCCTTTCCTGCCGCTGCAGGTATAAAACAGCCGTTTCTTTGTGGTTTCAGCTGATCCTGGACTTATGTCAGCTTGAAGCTCCTGTTGCCTTTGAGATCATTCAGCCACACTTGGACAGGATGCAGGTGCTCATCAACACATGGCTAATGGAGGTGATTGAATTTTATCATAAAAGTGTAATTTAGATGTAAAAAAAAAAGGCTCGTTACCATTATTAATGATGCTGTTATCATTAATTATGCAGGCTGGTGGTAGAGATATAGAACTGCCACAGTCGAACTTTGTGGATCTCGTAAAGAGCTTGCTGAGTGATCCTGAAGAACGAGAACACTTCTTTCAGGTCAGTTTTTGTTCTTTCACTTTGACCTTGTCCTTCCTTTCAGGTGATTAAAACTATATGGATTGCAGTATGTATCCATAAGCTCAATTATTTTATCATAAAGCTTATAAGTCGCTTCATTTTCATCCTTGGTGAACTGGTCTAGTTAAAGGGCTCGGCTGCAGTGATATTTCTGTGTGTCCACTTTGATTTTTGTTTGTGCTTTGCAGAAAGTTTTCCCTGTAGCGTTTGGGCCTGCGTATAACGAGACACTTCACACTCTGATGTGGCTGTTTCTGTCCAGGCTTGAAAAGTTTCTTCCTCTTCAAACTTTCCAGCAGGTACACAAAAAGACAAAAGGGACTTTTTTTAAGTTACTCGATAATATTTTAAGCTAGATTAATAGATGTGCACCCCGCCCCTCCTTTTCATTTTCCACAGGTTGCCTCCATGTTTGGTGAGACCTCTTCCGTTCTTGAGGACTGTATGCAGTTGGTGTCTCAGCGTGAGGAGCTCAAAACTCTGCTTCGCTATCAAAAACATCTCAGCCAACTAGATCACGTCGGTCAGTAGTTACTGATGTTTAACTCTTAGCTCTGGATTCCTAATATGGTCATTCCAGGCATACAGTTCTGGCTATGAGCACAACAGGCCCCACCCACTTTCTGTTCGACTCTTGGGACACCCAATCAGAAGAAAGCTGTCTTGAAGATAGAAGTAGTGAGAAGGACCTGTATAAGACAAATAAGGCTTATTTTGAACTGTAAACCATGCAAAGCTACTCCAGTAGAGTCTGGCATTATAAATGTGGAGCTGATGTACATTGTGTTCACTTTCATGTTGTGTATTTTACTGCGTTGTGGTAAAAAGTAAATCAGCAAAAGTTTTTTCTGAATGGTGCTTTCTCCATTATCTTGTCAAGAGTACATGGAGTATGCAGTCATATAATAATGAAGGCCGCTGGGGTGTTGAGCTTTAGTCTTGATCAGTGCTCATTTTTTTCTCTTTTCAGATCGCTCTCTGGATGGTGAGTGTATCATTTCAGCTCTAAGACTTCCCCGTATAGAAAAAACTGAAATGCTTAAAACACAAACACAGGGCAGCATTTTGGATGAACTGTTGTGTTCATCGGATTTGGAAAAGGAATCTTTAACACTGGTTCCAGAACAACAGACCTTTGAGACAAACGACGACCAGTCTGATTGGACTCCTGCTCACAGTGGAGCACCGCTGCTTTGGGATATTCAGCAAGACATGAAGAAAATACAAATGTTCAAAGTCAGGCGGAGGGGTCTCGTCACCTTATAAAAGAGTGTCGCGTTCATCTAAGAAGACTTGACCTGCCACTGTCTTTACAATTTCGACCTGTGAGACCGAACAGAGGCCTGAGGATGAAACGGATTCTGCAGGAGGAGAAAAGAGGACTCTGGGAAGAGGCCCTGCCTGCCTACAAATCCAGTTCCAGGAAAACAAAACCATTCAGTGGGGTCTCTGGAATGCTTTCAGACAATGAGGATTCGGGCAAAGATTCCTCATATATGGCTCCCATCAGTACTTGCAGTGAAGATGACTCCTGGTCGTACTACTCAGATGAGGACTCTTGTCATAACACTGCTGGTAGAAGTCCCAGTATGACTGATTCGTGGTCTCACTACTCGGACGATGAGTCTTCCGTTAGTAGTTCCCATGAAAATGATTTTAGCAGCTCAAATGAGGACCCTTCATTCGTGGGTCCTAAAGATGTATCAGTTTCTAGGAGAAATCTGGATGTTGGCAAGACCAAACTTAGCTCTCCCAAACAGACTCGTCAGATCCAGTGCTTTATCTGCAAAGAGCGTCTCAGCACAAGCCTGAGAACTCACATGAAAACCCACTTTCCCACCAGCGACTACGCCTGCCCCCGGTGCGACAGCAGGTTTAAACTCCTATCCTCTCTTAAGAACCACTTGAATAAGACCTGCTATGAGTATGGCCAGCAGCACGTAGATGCAGGAAATCTGGACGAAGTCAGGAATCTTTACAAATGTGACAAATGCCAAGAGGCGTTCAGGTACAAAGTTTCTCTGCAAAGGCACACACTGACCCACAACGAACTCTACTGCAATGTGTGCAGGAAGGTTCTTCGAGACACCGCAACGTTGGCGAGGCACAAAGCTTCACACACCCTGTTTCAGTGCAACCGCTGCGACAAGGCCTTCACTCTTTTCAAGCCCTTGCTCAGACATTATGAAAACATCCATAAAGTAAGCAGACCGTTCAAATGCAGCCGTTGTCCGAAAACTCTAACCAGGCTGCGATCTCTGATCATACACGAATGGCATCACACAGGCCAGCTACCTTTCCAGTGTGCTCAGTGCAGCCTGAGATTCAAGTGTGACGCGGAGCTCACGTACCACGAGAGAGTCCACACCAGAGAGAAGCCCTACCTGTGCGCAGAGTGTGGCAAGACTTTCGCCCACAGGTCCAACCTGCTGCGCCACCTCAACTTCATCCACAGCGAGTCTCGAAATGAGAAGAAGCATTCTTGCTCTCAGTGTGAGAAATCCTTTAAAGAGAAAGGAGCACTGAAAAAACACCAGAGGACCAAACACCTGCGAGAGTTGTTCCGTAGTCCGTGTCCGTCCTGCGGAAAGATGGTCGCGGCGTCCACGATGAAGAGACATAAATTAATCCACACCGGAGAGAGACCTTTCAAATGCACTGTTCCTGAATGTGAGAAGTACTACAGATCCACCTCAGAGGTGAAGAGACATGTGCTCATACACCACACCACAGAGAGACCGTATAAATGTGACATCTGTGGTAAAGGGTTTGTAAAAATGTGTTATCTCAACCTGCACGCTAAAATACACTCGGGAGAAAAACCGTTTATTTGCAATATCTGTGGCAAAGCTTTCCCAAAGGCCTACAGCATGCTCAGGCACAAAAAACTGCTGCATACGTTTGTTACACATTAACTATGTGCAGTAGGAATGCTTGGTTAAAGCTGTAACTGCATAATACAGAAAGAAAGTAGCTTCTTGGTCTGAAAAGTTACCCAGTGTGGATGCACATAGAATTTGTATTCTTTCTACCGGCCAGCAGGGGGCGGATGTTGTATGGAAGTAGAGTAGAGCCTTCAGTTCACGTGACCTCAGTAACATGTTTGGAAGAATTTATGGTCTCAGTCACAACTTCAAGTCTTCTTGAATGCAGACTCATTTTTATTATGTAAATTACGGCCTCCCAAAAGCAATGTAACGCAGGATATACCTTTGGGAGGGCCGACCTTGTGACTAACTGTCCCTCAGTGTCACAGTGAAATCCACTCCACGCTCATGATGACCAGGTTTGTCGTGGCTTTGAGTTTCTCCGTGTTTGTGAGTCCTTTTGTTTTGAAGGTCATTTGAGTTTTTCTCTTTTCATGATATCAGTTATAATGTTTCTGTTTTCCTTGATGTCATTTATTATTTCCTCTGGTCCATCTTCTTAGGTTATGTTTGAGTTGAGTTTGTGTGTCTTGGTTGTGTAGTATTTAGTTATCTCCTTTTGTGTACCCATTTTTCCTCTAGTCTCGTCTCTGCATTTGTCTCTTTGTCTTTCTTGTTTCCCTGTTTAGTTGTCAAGATATTCTTAGCTCACCGTTCAGTTCACTTCCTGTTTTATTTTGGTGATCTTTGGTCCTTCGTGTCCTCCTTGTTCTGTGTTTTTTCTGGAAGAGCTGTAGTTTTGGATTCTTTGTTCCTTTATTATTATTATTTTTATTATTATTATTATTTAATCCATTATTTTGGATTTTGTGAGAGCTCAGCATTAAAGCTTTGTGAGTTTACATCATGTCTGCCTGTCGCACAGCTGTTCCTTCTCAGCTTTACAAAACCTAAGACTGTGTTACCCTCGCAGGCTTGGATGGCCCACGTATAGTTTGAGATGTATTTGTATTTTTTCATCTGTCCTTTGCTCTTATTTTGGAAATTCAGTCACACCTAAACAGCTAGAAAACATAAAAATCAGCTGATTAATGGGTCTCATTTCAAACTCTGTTTTCTTCCAACTTCATGTGATGAATTTGCATATATTTAATGTCTACTTTGCATTTACCTTTGTGAATTATTTTAAATATTCAGTTTATTTTTTACTAAATGTTTTACTTTCTATTCTGTGTTTTATTGTGTAAAATGTGCATTAGACACAAGTGAGCAGCACTCAGGTTCCTCTGGACAATGACAGGAGTGTGTGTGTGGGGGGGGTATCACTTTCAAACGATCTGTTTTATGAAAAATGTTAAAACAGGTGAGGTCACTCAGAATCAGTGACCTTTCTTTGTAGGTCATCTTGGTGGCATTTGTTTCACCTTTTCCTGACCTTCATCTTGTCAGTCTAATTTTGTGTTTGTTCCTTCGTGCACTTGTTTTGTTTTTGGGTAATAAAACACTGAAATATGCAAAAGAAAATGATTGCATGGCAGCTTTTTAGTGCAAGCTGTTATAGTAAAAAGCAAGTTGCAGTAAACCTCTTCTTCTTATGGTCAGGGCAGGCTTGGAGCCCCTCCTCCCTTCCTTATTTTCTCTATCATGCTCTTAGGTGGAGTTGTGGGCGGGCGCTCCACCTGCGCACCTGCTGTGTGTTCCCCATCAGCTCTGGGTACTTCAGGACCAGCGGCTGCATCTGCTCTCCACCAGATCATCGTCACCAGTTGGTGTAAAGTTGGCCTTCTGTGATGTTTTTGAATCTTTGTGTATTCCAGTCCTGCCCTGTGGAGATCCTGCAGCCACACCTGCTCCTTAAAACCATCAGCCAGTTAAACATGGAGCCAAGGACTTACCTGTAACTTGTCTGCCTGCTCGCGCTCCACCGATCCTTGGTCTCTTTGGAATTCAGCCTGCCCTCATTCAGTCTTCCTGTTTCTGGAAAATCTCATGTAGGAATTCTGAAGCCCCTCGCATTTACAATAACTCCTGGCTTGCTGCTTACACCTGTTCTCCTTCTCTACATAATTTCCAGTCTGGTCCCTGTCAGAGAAATCCACTCCCCACTCGTTTTCCACTCATTTTGTTGCGATCGCAGTAATGTGTTCAATAAAGCATCTTTACCTGCCGTCAGTCTGCTCCTGCCAGATTGCTTTTAACTATGACAGCTGGTCCCTAACCCCTAACCCCTAACCCACAGTGGATCATCTACGCCCATCGCACCGTATCTCTAACATCCTCCTCCATCACATCAGCTCTGCATCTCCTCTTTCACTACATCCATGAAGCTTCTCTGTGGTCTTCCTCTTCCCTTGCAGCTCCATTGCCAACAAGCTTTGGACAATCTATCCCTCCTCTGTACATCTCAGCCTCGCCTCTCTTAATTTAAACCACTCAACCTGAACTGTCCCTCTGATATTAAACCTTGATTACCTCTTACTCACAGTGTCACTTTTCCACCTGTCTCCTTGTTGTTCACACATGGATTTGTTTTGCTTCTGTGCTGGAGTTTCAAGCTCGACACCAATACCCAGGAAAATACTCAGTACCATTTTCAGTATCATCACAGAACAAAAAAAGGATTAGAACAAACAATAACATTAGGGACAATACTATTTTTAACTTGACTAGTGCAAAGGTATGTATGCAAATTTATATTAATACAACTGTAAGGTGTGTGTGTGTGTGTATGTGTATATATATATATATATATATATATATATATATTCTTAGAAGAAGAAGGAACTTGAATGAGAGAGCACATAATCTCTAGGGTCCATTTTAAAATTCTTGTGTTTGTTTTTAAATCTTTGCACAGTCGTGCCCCCCCGTACCTCCCTGAGCTTTTTCACCCCTACATACCTCTCAGGTCAGCAGGCCAGCTGCTCCTGGAAGTACCGAGATGAGGAAGGAAGTTCAGGGGGACAGGGCTTTCTCTGTTGTTGATCCTGAAGTATGGAATAACATGTCTGTGCCTGTTAGAGGCCCCTTCAGTGTCCATTTTTAAAGTTCTGTTGTCCTTGGCTTTTGGTCCCAGTGAGACCTAGTATTAAATTGTATGTTTTTAAACTTGAAAGAGTTCCTTTATTTTTGTATGTTTCAGTGTAAAACACTTTGTGATAAATAAAGATGGTATTGCATGTGTACTGTTAAGTAGTGCCAACAAAGAACATTTTTAGGTTGTCTCAGGCAGTGCTTCTGGTGACTGGGCTCCATATTCTCATGGTTGATCAAACAGAACAGTGGGCCACTTTTCCTGTCTCGTTGATGCTAAACTTTTCCCACCTTCAGTCTGGGACTTTAAGAGAAATGTGTCAGTTTTTAGCCTCTGTTGTGTTATCCTGTTAAGGTTACACTGTTGTAACATTACAAACATCCAGCTTTGAATGTCCTTCAAGAAGCCTGGACAGCTGTTCCTACTGCTAACAACTAACTACCAGACTACTAAAAGAAATCACAAGAAAGCTTGCTTAAGAGAGTTCAGGCTGCTTTGAAGAATACAGGAAGAATAAAGACGGTCATACCGTATTCTGTTTTTCGTCTTATATTTCATATATGTTTGCATGTTTCAATAAATTGATGCACCTATTTCCCATTTTTCTTTCCAAAAAGAAATGAGGGCTGGCTTGAGTCGAGACTTTTGCACAGTACTGTATGTAAGTTGTCAAAAAAGTGGGTGTGGAGGTCGAAAGGCCAAAAGAAAAAAGTGGGGGAAAAACGCGATGCGGAACGAATGAAACCAACGTTGCGTGTGGTCGGACGTTTATTCAGGACGAAACGAAAAGCAACAGTTGACGCACAAAGATCGCTTCTGTGACATCGGTGTCTGGTTTTCAACCTCTTTAAAATATTTTCTTGGACTTCGGTCACTGCATTACGGCTGCTCTGACTGTAATGTAACTGCAGACAGCCCGCAGGATGGACGGAGGAGTCTCCGAGTTATCCGGTGAGTTTAAATGCTCGGGGACAGTTTTGTTTGGCTAGGCCGCAGTGTAACCCGCGCGCGGGAATAGCATTGCTAACGTCATGGCCGTTCTTATTAAATGTTTTACTACAAAGTTGTGTCTGAATAAGATACAGACAGGCATTGGGTTTTACTGGTATGGGAATATGTTGCTGGATTTAATTCCGTGCGTGTTGTTACTCGGCTTGTGTGAGCGTTGGTTATCCATAGCGCTTAGCTAATGCTAGGCTAGGTGAACTCACCGACAGCAAGTCAATTGTTAAAGTCAATCTGCCTTTTTTGAGTGAATCTCATGACTAATGTATTTGTGTTTATTTGTTTATTTTTCCTTTTTGGGGGGTGGACATTTTCAAATAAACCTCTAACAGTGCCTCCTACTTTCACGGAAATGAAAGTAGAAGGCACATCCGCTTTAACTGGAGCTCAGCATTCAAATGGTTTGTTTTTCTCCCCCGAGGGTATAATAAGGCCTCTCTTTAATGTTACATGGGACCTTGGTTTTGTTATCTCCATCCAAGCACAGGTAAAACATTTTATTTTAATTCTGCAGGTAGATTTAGGCCAGTGAGAAAGTTTGTGATGGTATGTCTCCACCAGTGTTTCTGTGTTAGACTCTGGAAATTTTAATAATCTCGGAGGTGTCATTTACATCGATTTTGACGTGCCTCTTTTTACACCTGTAGAAGTACAGTGATAAAATAAATGGAATTTATTAAAAATTTAGATTGGAAAGTCTTTATTGCCTTTTACCACCGGCCTGACTTTAGTGTTGCAGTGTATTGTCTTTCAAGTGCTTGAAATCATTTTTTACCTTGCAGGCCCCTCTCTTCCCCTCTCCGCTCTGCGGCTCCTGGTTTCACCGATTCGGCTGGTCTCTGCAGCAATCTGGCAGACTGTGGAGCAGAAGGTTGTGTCAGACTATGGGTTGCTTGAGGAGTTTGTGTTTATGGTCACGGAGATCGTTCCTCAGCTTCTCTCTACAAGACAACGTGCTGAACTTGTTTTGGGACTCAGAGCACGAGTGAGTTGGCTTAAGTTTGTTTGTTTTTTTGTTCTCAATACTACTGAAAAATAAAAGCAAGTTATAATTATATGCTCTTTGGGTGACAACAGGTGAGTAACAGTTACAGTGTAGCCCGATGAGCCTTTGATGTGTGCTGTAGGGCTGAGTGATAAATCAGGTTTTCATTTTCATTACAGTTTTTACTTTCAAACATTCTGAAATCAGTTTAGTCAGGATAAAAAAGCACTATATATGTCTAATGCATTATTATTGTTATAATGTACTTTTTTGCATTCATTTTTCACTCAAACCCTTTTCACTTTCTGCTGGTTTATATCAAGTAGTGCCTTTTCCCATCCCCCAAAGCCAAAACTTGTTCACAACTTAGTTCAGCTTGAGCCAAAAATGATGAAAAGAGAGTCTTTAGTCAACGGGAGCTATGTAGAAGAAATAAACTTTGCAAAATGTTTCTGTAGGTGAATCTAACATTGATTGGATACATTGGTTGCCTACAGCTGCCTTCGTCCTAAGCTTTTAAAGCTAACGTTGTCTTTGTTTTGAATTGCCCCTTGAGACTGTCAGTGGAATACCTCTGCCATCTTGCCATGAGGTATTTTCCCTGTCATAACAGGAAGCAATGCTCCCAAGTTGTGTGTTAAACATAAAACGTTTCCTGAGCATTTCTTGAAATATTCATTATAGACACAGAGTGAATGGAGCCCTTTCCTCTGACCCACTTATTCATTATTGTTGATTGCAGCTGATCCTGGAGCTGTGTCGTTCTGATGACACTGCTGACCTCCAGGTTATTCAGCCACACCTCGACCGGATGCAGAAGCTCAGATCACTGTGGAGCGTGGAGGTGGGTGAAAACCTTCTTTCATAATGCGTCAACACTGCTACAACTGGTAGCTCTCCTCAGTGAAATCTGAAGTTCTGCAATGACCTTCTGATTTAAATTCTTTACTTGTAGACTGCAGAACAGGCGTCTGACTCTCATTTCATGGGCCTGGTCCAAACTCTGCTTAGAGATCCAGAAGAGAGAAGAAATTTCTTCATGGTGAGTTTAAACTGAATTCAGTGACAGTATGATTACTGAAAGTTCGTTGTTTTTATGATCTCTTCTGATTTATCTTCAGCTTGGAAAAAAAATGTGTGTCTGTGTGTGTGTTGTAGGATGTTTTCCCAGGTGACTTTGGTCCCACATATGACAAAGCAATCCAGACACTGATGTGGTTGTTTTTGTCAAGACTGGAAAAGCTTCTCCCCACCAAAACTCTCCAACAGGTAAATGTAACATCTCATGTTGAATGAAGGGAATTTCTCCAAGTGCTGTTCAGATTGCTCACATTCTGTCTGTGACTCTGGGTAGTGAAAGGCTGTTCACACACAACTAAGCTTATTTGTCAAGTACTCTATGGTAAATAAAGTAATCTAATCAGCTGCTTCACCAGTGAGTACCTCATCCTGTGGACAAAGTCCACATTCACTGCTGGTGATGGTAGTTCAGCCTCAGGGAGTTTAGACGAGTGGCTTTAGAAACAGTTCACCTTCCGAAGGTTAAGGTTAGATTGACCCTCCAGCTTATAAAGGGTCCACAGAGTAGAACGACTACTTTTGCCAGCTGATTCCAAGAAAGTGGAATATGATTAACTCTGAAAACGGGACAAAAACTGTGTAGCAACGTATGTAAATGATGTTGAGGACAGCCACAACAGCAGTCCGACTAGTGAATCAGCCGGCAGGAAGTACGAGATGGGAGGGGCTGGTGCTGGTTTGTTACTGGTGACAGTATGGGGGGGGGTTCAGGGGTGTCAAACTCAATCATAGGACGGGCCAACATTGAAGACACGGTTTGAGTTGCAAGCTGAACAGGATTACAAATAATTTTAATCAGTAATATGAATTGGAATGGCCAGAAAACAGCAACTTTTTCCTCAACACATTAAATAAAAAATAAAATTATATTTTTCTTCAAAAATCACACCAGGATAAATGAATGTATTTCAAACTGATGAAAATTTGCAGTTTTTTCAGGCAAAAACTGTGATGTGAATTTCTGCATTTCACAGTCAGAAAAAAGCTGCATAAACTGCATCGTGTGTCCAGCTCATCAGCTGCAAATACAGAGGTGGAGACCGGGTCTGATTCTTTTATTTATTTATTTTTCCTTTTTGGGCAATCAGACACGTAATCACGCGGTCCCGTCCCTCAAGCTGCACGGATGCATTAAGATGCTTCATTGTGTCACAGCGATAAGCCGACTCACACAGACACCTTTCATCCCGGAGCCCTGCTGAGACTTCTCCTTTACGTTTCATGAACTTCGGAAACAGTTTCCTCTGAAACTGTCGGTGACATAAACCTTTGCCTCTTAGAAAGTTCGCTGTCTGTGTTACGGTGCGTGTGACGCGTTGTGTCTTCAGGACTTTGCTGCGCGGCGTTTCCTGCTGTATGATGCAGTGATGCACTGTCAGCTCACCTGTGCAATCCGACCCCCCCCCATTACAGTTGAGGAAAACAGTCGGTTTACCTCCGATGTCAGGATCAGGTCCTTTGCCTCCCACCTTTTTGGAAAAATTCCTGTTTTCGACTTTTCATTTGGTCATTTTTGGGGTCAGACAGCTTAAATGTCAGTGTAAAAAATGCTGACCCATGTTTTTATCTGCTGATCACTAATCAATATGTCATTGGCAAAAACCGGTTAGCGCACATGTCTTGATCTGCGCTGCAGCTGTTGCCGTGCATTGTGGGATTTGTAGTATAAGTGGTGGGAGCCCTACCAGCGGGCCATAAATGATAGCTATATGAAATCATCTCGTGGGCCGTATGTGGCCCGCGGGCCTTGAGTCTGACACGTGGTGTAGTTCTTAGATTCTCTCAGGTCTCAAAACTCTGCTGTTACTTCATTAAGTAAAAATGAAGAATTTTGCCAAATGTTTATAAATGTGCTTTTGTCTCATGTCAGTGGTCTTTTTTTTTTTCTTTTTTGTTCCCTCAGATTGCCTCACTGCTCAGCGACACCTCATCTGTGCTGAATGAATGCATGGGGGCTTTCTCTGATCCTCAGGAGCTCAAATTCTTGCTCGACAATCAAAAAGATATCAGCCAATTAGAAGACATTGGTAAATTGAATATTTTAAAATACTGGATCATAAGTTTGTCATAGTTCTCAGCACGTTATCTTTTTCAGCCAGGATCTGTTTCGTCAGTTGTCATTTGTGATTCTTGTGTTGTTTTTCTTTCAGAGTCTTACATCGTTGACAGCGGCATCTTGTCAGCTCTATGTCTCCCCCCTGTGGAAAGAGTCGTGATTGTCAACGACCAAACGGAAACGGATGCAGAGAGCAGTCTCGTGTACACTGTCTGCACAGAGATGGAGGTGGAATCTGAGAACAAAGAGGTGTACGTGGAAGGAACTGGGAACTCTGAAGAGTGTGTGCAGACTGGGTGGTTTGGCCTTAGTGGTGAGGTGAAGGCAGAAATGGACACCGTGGTGGTTACGGATACTTTGGAAGGCACTGAGGCCAGTGAGAGCGAAATGGCAGAGGACCGCGGTGACAACCAATCAGGGACACTGATCATCGGGGAGGACGGCCAGGTGACGGTGCTGGATGGTGTGCAGAAAAGGTCAAACAGACGTGGGAGAAAAAAGAAACGTCTTATAGATGAAGACTTTGAAGTGGAAAGTGACGTGAAGGACAAAAAAGAAGACCCAGAAAGTGACACACTGCTGGAAAGGTCAGTGCGGAAGAACAGAGGCCTCAAGATGAAACGATACTTGTCACAGTGGAGGAAATCTGGCAAGACACAGGGCTCCAATACCACCAGCAGTGGACCCAGGAAGTTTGCCACGGCCCAAGGTTCAGCCAAAAGCAACGACTTGGATGAGAGAACCTGTAAGGTCTGCAGCAAGGTGGTGAGTCACGCCAAGTTCTTACAGCGACACATGAATCAGCACTCAGAGGAGCTGCCCATCACGTGTCCTTCATGCAAAAAGCTTTATAAGAGCTTGCGTTCATTGCAGCAGCACAGATGCATAAGTGTGACAAAAGCAAAGGCTGGCAAGAAAGTCAAGGAGCAAGACACCACCGCAGATGAAGGTGAACAGTCATCAAGTGGGATTCCTTGTGATGACGTAAATGAAGAGCAGCCAATAGACAACACCACCCAGGATCCCGATTACTCCCCCCTGCAGAGAGGTCTTCCAAAGAATCAGGACAGAAAAGCCCCGAAGGAAACAAGAGCGTGTTAGAAGGCCCGTTCTACTGCCCTCATTGCAGCGTCGAGTTCAAGTGCAAACAAACGTTTAGGTTCCATTTAAGGAACATTTGCTACAACGAGCAGCAGGTGGACCCCGAGAAGCCTGATGATGTTAAGCATTGTTTCAGGTGTGATGAATGCGACAAGGCGTTCAGGTACAAGTCAACTTTGGATTCTCACAAACAGACTCACAACCCGCTCTACTGCGAGGTGTGTATGAAACTGGTGCGTGACTCAGAAGCGTTGGCCATGCACAAAGAATCCCACACGCCTTTTCAGTGTAACCGCTGTGAGGAGAACTTCCCTGTGTTCAAGGCCCTTCATAAGCACTACATCGACATCCACAACCCCACCGAGCCGTTCACCTGCTCGCACTGTCAGACCGTGTTTGCCAGTTTGAAGCGTTTCATTAGACACGAGTGGAAGCACACGGGCTACCAACCCTTTCAGTGTCCCCACTGCAGTAAACGATTCCGCTCCTACTCCGACCTCGTGGAGCACCAGAAGAAACACACTAAAGCGTACCCGTTCCTGTGCTGGGAGTGCGGCAAGAAATTCCGGCACGGCATCACGCTAACGAGGCACGTGGAGCGTGTGCATCACTCCGGCGAACCTGTGACTGAAAAACCCACGCCGACCTTCACTTGCCCTCAGTGCGGGAAGACATTCACTTCAAGAAGGTGCCTCCTGAAACACGACAATTTCCATCACAAAGGGCTCCGATTCCCGTGTGAGCACTGCGGGAAGGGGTTCTTTGGCAAGGACGCGTTGGTGAGGCACACGTTGATACACACGGGCGAAAGGCCTTTCAAATGTGACGACTGCGAGAAGTCGTTCAGGTCTGCGGCAGAGTTAAAGATACACAGGAGATACCACACTGGAGAAAGGCCATTCAAGTGCAACATCTGTGAAAAGGGTTTTGTCCAGTCCTGTTTTCTTACTTTACACATGCGAACCCACACCGGTGAGAGGCCATATGTTTGCACAGTGTGTAACAAGGGGTTTTCGAGCCTGCATGGCTTAAAACGACATAGGAGACTTGTTCATGCATAGATTATCTTAACATCTCACACTTCTAAAAGGACGGTCAGATTAACCAGCCCATGCCGAAGGACGCTGGTGTTGGGTGTAGACCGGAGCTTTGGAAAGAGTGAAGCGCTAATGGATTAACCTCTCAGTAAAGGATTGATGCTCACAAAGAGATGGACTAAGGTTTTCAGTTGAAGGAGTTTTCTGTAAAATATCAGCCTTATTGCTGTCTCTCTCTGGCTGACACAGCATTGGATTGTTAGAATGTGTGTAATTTCATTGTTCATTAAAATGTAACTTTGTATTTTTTACAGAAACATTTGTTGTAGTTCTACATAAGATTTGTATGTATAAATGGGATAAACCTTAAAGGACTCGTACCCTTTCCAACAGGTTTTCTTTTTGCCTCTCGCTGGTTTTCTTCCAGAAAGCTTCCGCAGGTGCAGCTTCAAGTGGAATTGGGAATGCAGCTGCCTGCGCACCTTTCAGGGCAGGAAAACACAAACTCACAATAAGTTTCTGCTCATTGGGTTAACATTTTTCAGTTTCTAATATTCTGCTATAGCTATTTTTCCATATAGCTGTGGCCTGCTTGTATCATTGAAGCTGGTGTGATGATTAGCGACTCACCATGCTAACAGGGTTTTCCTTCTGAAGTGGTGACATTGCCAACAGAAAATAAGTTAGCCAGTGTATGTTTAGGCGTCACACCAAGGTTAGCTGGATTATTCAGTGCTTGTCACGCAACCTTCTGAGTATTTTACCTTGTTGAACACAGCTTTTGCTTTACAGCTGTGTGACTTTGGTGTTTTAATCAGAAATTATGCATTGAAACACCAAAGCCACACAAACTAATGATTGGGGGCTGCAGCAGATCAAGAGCTTGTGTCCTTTGAGGTAAAATTACTGCTTTTGTCAACGAGACCAAGAATATTTTCTGTTCTTCCTCAGCATGAGCTGTCCAAAAGCAAATAAATGAAATGCTCTAAATGTAGCCTTTGTTACAAATTGGTATAATTTATTTGCTGTGCTGGATTTCATGTTGATAGTCTTGTCTGGATCACCAGGCAGGTTGTGCTGACAGATTGTGGTTGGGTATGTCCTACAACCTAATGCTCGAAAACTAAGCCTTGATGACAGCTGTGAAACTGCTGCAGTCAACATCAGAGCGTTTGGCTTACTTTGCTAGTAATTACAGACGTGGCAACGTGCTGTCCTTTCACCTTTACAGTCATTTTGAAACAAACTGGCAACAAGGGGAAAGTATTAATCAGTTTCCCTGTGGCGCCTGGAGAAAGTTTCAGTAGCTTGTAAAGCTAAGAGGCCGTCGTCTTGCTGTGGGATTGCTAGAGAAATGGCAATAGCTACATTTTCACAGCTTTGATTTTTACGCCATTATTATAAAAATGTTACCGCTCAAAGTGAATTTCCAGAATATGGGACCTTTGAATATGTTTTTCTTGAATAAACTGAACATTTGATTCAAAGTGTTGCTTATTTTACAAGCGGTATTCAGTTGTTTAGATATTGTCATGTAATGAGTGATGCAGCACAGGAAAAGCTGGCCGAAGAATCCCAGCTGCACACAAAAACAGCCGACTTTCCCATGTTTATCTTCGCTATCTGCAACATCTTTCAGAGCTATGTCAGAAAAATGTAATTTATCCAACAGTTTCTGATGCATAAACTCCAAATGCTGCCCTAAATCCTTGTCCAGCAAACGTCCTGGCTGTGAGGGCAAAACCCATGCTCAGTGCGGCAACACAAGCTGGCCAGTCAGCTGTCCACACTGCGGACTGTGATTGATGGGTTTCTTGTAAACCTAGTTTTCATCAGAAGTTTATGAATTCTGCTCCATCTGACTAAACCACAGAAATTTAACATGCACAGTTTGATGTGCCAATTGCTTTGGATGATTTGACCCCAAACTCCTTTATCTTCACTATCTTCCACTTGCCTCCCTCATTTACAGAAGTGTATTCTGTCTTGCTTCTATTCATTTCAGTTGTCTCCAGAGCAGACCTCCAGTCTCTGATGCCATTATTTACAAGACTGCCAACACTGTCTGTAGGTGGAAACGTGACATTCGAGGAGTCCTGAGTGGAAATCTGGAAGAATTCTTTTTTTTTTTTCTTTTTTTTTATGAAGCATTTTTTAATCAAGAAAATATTAGTTGGCCTGTTGGCATACTTATAATTTACTGCTGTTTTCAGTGTAAATTCTATAAAATACATTAATTAGTAATTTTGACCGAAAAGTTTGGAATTAAACAGAATTAGTGCATTTTCAAGCATGTTTTCAGTCATATACAGGGGAGGCAATCAAACACAAAAGGTTAAAAGCTATTTTAACACAAGAATTAAATCCTCCATTCACATAGCATCAATTGGCCAGGCACGCCATTTAACTTCAATATTTACTAATAATCTCAAAATGCAGCTACACAGTATGTTAGCAGACAAATAAATGAATAATTAAACAGGCTGCTAAGTATATTTCTACTTGGCAAACTGAGAAAACAGCCTGTTTCCTTATTTTTTTTCTCTCTGTTTCTAAGATTTATTTCTGAGAATACCATAAAACATAAGATGCTGCTTTCAGTCTTTTTCACTTTATTTTATTAACTTTAGTTTTTGCACACAGGTAGCCTATTGGTGCTAGGTGGCATACTGAAAAGCCATGCATGGATAAAAGCATATTTGGAGAGACAACTAGATTATATCATTGCATTTCTTTTAAATTATTATCTTTAGATAAGATCATTAAATACAGCAGTTGCCACTGTTTTCTTTTTCCTTCCCTCCTTTTTCTCCCTTTTTTTTGGGGGGGGGGCTGTCATGTCTGGCAGTTTTTGCAATCAGAATGATGGTCTAATTGCGTTGCTGCTGCCAAACATATTTGCTTTTACAAGAAGAGCTCTATAAGTTTCTATAGGCTATTCTTGTTAATGTTTATATTTTATTTCATTTACTCTTGCCAGACCTGACAGGCAGGAAGAAGAGGAAAGAAAGAAGTTAAAAAAAAAATAAATCTGGAAGAATTCTGAAAGAACAAAGCAGTAGGGGTAGATGTAGAGTTTCCAGTGCAACAAAGAAAAGTCCAGCCTTGTAAACCAAAAGTCAGAAGCCTTTATTATTGAAAGAGACATTTTTTTTATTTCATGATCAAGAAAATGAAGCTGCAAAACAGCCTGATAATGAAGGTGACGTAAGTGTAGATTGGCATTACTACTAGGTGACTATAGCTAGATATTGTTATTTGCAATGGTACGAAGTTTTTTGCATTTATGAAATTATAGAACTAAAATTAATTAAAATTATTAACAAAGTTTTGAGTAAGCAAAAATATCTGTTTAGGCCTACTAAATTAAACTGACAAAAACCCCCACATAAACAAAAATAATTACAGCTGAGTAATATTGCAGATGATTCGATGTCCTGTTGGGTTTGGATGTCACAGTTAGGGGGACTCAGTAATAGCTCTGCCATTTGATGCACAGGCTACACATCTTAGAATAGGAGAATGTAAAGACTCACAAAAATAATAAATGTCCTCCATATAAACCATTTTTTAAAGAAGTGGGTAAAAACTTAATCTAAACAAGATCAAAAGGAATCGTATTCATAACATGGCTGTTGAAGAAAATTAAGCATGAGCCTATTATGGCCTATTAATTTAGGAACACGTTAAACACCTTCAATAATTGCTACACTCATATCCTTTGATTGGTGTTATATTTATAACCACTATCCTTCCCATAGCGCAGACTTTTTATAATTGTCACAGTAGGTTATGTAATGTTACAGCTCCTTATTAAACAAAGGTGTGCAGCTGGATGACCCCCCCCCCATCATACCGGGAATGATAAAATTGAGCCCATGTTTTCGGTCACAACATTAACAAACTCATCTCAAAATACATCACCCCAGATGGGACTCGAACCCACAATCCCTGGCTTAGGAGGCCAGTGCCTTATCCATTAGGCCACTGGGGCTTCATTGACGTACATTGTATATACATTTTCTATTTTATCGTACTGCAGCACCCCTGCGCTCTATGACCATAGACAAAGGTTGTTCTTACTGTATGTTATGTAGAAGTGCGGCACAGTGGGATGGGATTACACTATTTATTGCCGTCACCTCTATCCACACTTTTTACTCCATTCCTGAAAACCCACTCAGCAGCTAACTCGGAAAGTAACGTTCCCGTTGGAGTCCAAGCGAAGTTCACGCAGTTATTTCAGCGTTTGCGGTGTTCTTGAATGCGCCGGCGAACGGCGCAAGCCCCCTTTGATCTCGCCTGGTGACAGCTCTTCCTGCTTCCAGCCTTCTGTTTTCCTCCTCCCGAGCAGCGCAGTCAGGAGGAATGGTAGCCGGTTAGCTCCTCAGGCAGCAGCTGTTGGATTAACTTGTCACCGCGGTTTGGGATTCGGTTCTTCTGTCACAATAATGAATTTACTACCATCAAATCCGCACGGCAACGGACTCCTTTATGCTGGGTTTAACCAGGATCACGGTATGAAGCGTCGTGCTTTTTTTTTCTTTCCTCCTCCCAAACGGAATTTGGAAACGTCGTTGATTGTTAATCTGTCACCACTAAGTCAGGGTCTTCAGATACACAACACAACACAACAACAGTAGTTTTACACTTTCAGACTTTGGAATAATCTTGTGAAAATGCGGCCGTGTCGTCGCTCTCGTTGAAACGTTAACTTTAAGCACTCAATGTTAATATTAGCTTAGGCTACCCACCCGAAAAATAGTTAGCGTTTTTTGTTTTCAGCTAACCAGCCATCGGGTCTCGATTCAGAGGCTGGAAAATCGGGTACAAACGTGATCAAAGTTCGAGCTCCGTAATGAGACAAATCAGTAAGTGGCTGCTGATTTGTATTTAGACTTAGCACAAATGCTAATGTCAGCACTGTGTGAGCTGTCAGCTACTGTTAGCTAAGCAATGCTAACAGCTTCTTTCGCTAAATGGGCGTTAAAGCATTATTAATACGCGCAAACTGCACAAGTTCATGTTCGCTTTTTAGGGGAACAGTTTGTCATTAGATCGCTCGCTTTCTAAAATAAAGATAATTTGAAGTTTACGTTAAACATTAACACTTGCCTAGCTCCCCACCCACCCGCGTTTACACACAGGCCGTAAAGTTGGAGCGTGGTTCCTGCCCGTTCGGTCAACATCTAACTTCACCTTTCGGTAAAGTTACTGCTGTCGGCCACCTTTGGCAGGAGTGGGGTTAACGTAACGTTAGTTCACTAAAGGGCCACGGCGCCGAACATCACTGTCATGGTGTGGCACTTTCAGATGGACTCCAGCAGCGCAGGTTCATTATTCTTCGATGGATTTTCTGTCAGAGCAGCGCGTTGATCACTCCGAGGGCCGCTTTGTCCATCATGTAAACTATTCTCCTCACCCAGTACCTGTGCTGCGCTCGCATTACTGTAACTGTTGAGATGACTTAGCTGCAAAGATATTAATGAAGAATTCCTGGAATTACGAGAGTGGATTTGCTTTGTGTCCCGCTGCTGTCTGATCTCTGTGTGCCTCTGCAGGATGCTTTGCCTGTGGGATGGAGAATGGATTTCGTGTGTACAACACAGATCCTCTCAAAGAGAAGGAGAAGCAAGGTAACAAGACTGCAAACAGTGGTCACAGTTTTCTGTTAACAGGGTTTTTACACCAGTGACTGTCTAAATATATTTGCCACAGTCGCTGGTTTGCTCACGTACAGATGATGAATTAGAAGAATATCCACCAAGTTGTCATGAAGTCATGATGTGGTGCACCATTGTCTGGGTGTTGTGTTGTAAACGTGCAGAAGCTCAGGGAGATGTGTTTCACTGAGTTTGGCAGTGTAGAAAGATTAAAATATTAAAAATTCAGAGACAGTCTCTGAGAACTTCTTGATTCTGTTTAGTTTGAAGAACACAGATTTATAAATGGACTAACACCATCAAACCCCGATCTTTTAAATCACAAAAACCTGATTTTTTTTTTTTTTTTTACCCCCAAAAACAAAATAAACAGAAAAAGCTCAAATGTGTATGGTAAAGCCTCCAAACATATGTGTTGAAAGATAAACAAAAATATTAGAAACGATTTCGGGCCTCTTTTTGCTACACTGTTGTTTTCCATGTGAACTTGAACATTTAATTTGCCCTTTGCCCTTTTAGTTTTTCTGGAGAAGGCTTTTTTGGAAGAAGCAAAATTAAATTGACATCCCCCCCCCCCAAAAAAAATTAATTAAAATAAATTGTGGTGTGGGCACATTTGTGCTTGTGTATGTGCGGTAGTGCTTTGTTAGAAAAATTACTAAGTATCACCATATATATGTACTTCGTGAGCATAACAAAGCCATAATCAGCTGCCTTTCCTCCACCGTCATTCAGCTGGTAGCAGTAGTCCCTCTTCAGTCTTCGATGGAAATCCCCTGAACGTGGAATGCTGCTGAAGCTCACAGCAGCATTCCACGTTCACTAAAGCAGCCTGGGCAGGAAGGACTGGAGCTGAAGTAAAACAATGCATAGCTCAACAAAATAAGAGTAAGAAAAAGTCATCTGAGTGAGGCAAAACGGCATAAAAATGTGCTCAATTAACTGGAAAAATAAAGTACAAATGAACTGAAGATCCTAGTAAGGTCAAAATCTTACACAATTATTTGTAAGATGTTTACATACATTTTACTTACATAATAAGTAAAGTTTTGAATATTATACAGTGTGTAACTCAATCGTTTAAAACTGACCGTAGGTGTGAGTGTGAATTGTTGTCACCTGTGTTAGGCCTGCGACAGACCGGCGACCTGTCCAGGCTGTACCCTGCCCCTCAACTCAACTTTTATTTTCAGTTACTGCCAAACGTACAAGACGGGCGGAGAACTGAAGTTACGTTTCCCACGACCCGCGGTGTGCAAAGAGCGTGATCGATATAAAATACACAATATATACACAGTAGAAGACTGTCTCGCCCTGTGACAGCTGGGATAGGCTCCAGCCCCTCCGTGACCCTGAAAAGGATAAGCGGAAGAAAGAAAATGAATGAATAAGTAAAAAATGTTAAAACTGTATTATAATTAATGATGTTTTATTAATTACCTAAAGACTACATATAATTCAGTAAATTGGCTTTAAAAAGTAAAGTAGCTCATTCAATAATTTACATCCATTTTTGGGGTAATCTGTAAAGTTTGTTGTTGAAAATGAAGCATCGTCCAGGAAAATCATGTGACTAAGCACATGCCCTCCTCAGATTTAACCCTTTCAGGTCTGCAGCTGTTGACAGGGCTGCGGTCCTTAGCCTCTCTGTGCTGACCCACAGTGACTGCAAGCAGTGCAGACAGGCTTTCTTTTTTTTGTTGTTGCTGTCATTAACAGTATTTATTTCTGACATTACTATTCATTACTTTAACTTTCAGAGTTCCTAGAGGGCGGAGTTGGCCACGTGGAGATGCTGTTCAGGTGTAACTACCTTGCGCTAGTAGGAGGGGGGAAGAAACCCAAGTACCCAACTAACAAAGGTATGGTTTGTGAGCACAGGTTTGCACTAGCATCAGCTTTGCTGTCAGAACTGGATGCTAACCAGGTGGCAGGTTCTTACTGTGCATGTTAATGACAAAGAAGTACGTACACGTACTAAACCCACAGATTATGAATGCAGAAAATTTAGAAAACTTTCTGTTTGAGCTTTGGTTGTAGTTCCTTCTATTACATCATATCTTTATTTTTTTTTTCTTTTTGGCAAATCTTCTCATTTGCCCTTTTTTTTTGCCAGATGTTCCAGTTTATGCTACATAACTTTGACAGACAGGGCCAAAGTGCCCAGGGCTCATCTGTCCACTTTGTAGCTTTTCTCCACAAGGGTGGTGTTATGGGTTTTTTATGGTGTTAATACTTAAAATGATATTTTGAGAAATGATGAGGAAAAAGAAGTAAAACACATCTGTTTGACGGGGTTTGTCCAAGGCTCGTCATTCTTTGCACAGTATGCAGAATAAATGTTGTATGTGTTGCAACACTATGTTGTGTCACTTCCTGCAGAAAAAGCATCACGTGGCACATTTTAATGTGGCCTCTTTACTTTTATTCTCTAGTGATGATCTGGGATGACCTGAAGAAGAAGACTGTCATTGAGATTGAGTTCTCTACAGAAGTTAAAGCAGTGAAACTTCGACGTGACAGGTAATAAGCACCTAAAGGGTCTTCAGTCAAATTGTGCTCAGGGTCACATTTATTGTTCTTGAAGTATATTTATTCTGATCGTCTTGTGTGATATAGCCCACTTGTGACAAAAAAAATAATCGCCTTCGTTCTGTACTTGCCCCGTTACAGTAACACGAATTATGATAGATCATGAGCCAGAGGTTTACAAACACCTAGGTGTTGAGCCAAGATTCCTCTTCAACAGCTGACTCAAATTGAACTGGACCTCTTGTATAAAATCAGCAGATGAACCGTGAACTCCAAAACTGTCCCCAGATTGTAGTCCCTCATTTCTCTTGGAGCTTTCAGAGCTTCATTAACTGATTTTGTTTATTATTCTTTGCTGATAGTGTGGCTATTTCTTATTCATTCTCATTTAAAACAAATCTTAATATCATTGAGACTGGCTGGTAAAATAAACATTTTATACCCAAAAAATGAATTGGCATTAGCTTACAGTTTATATTTCAGCTTGTGTGTCGGTTCTCCCTTCCTCTTAGGATTGTGGTGGTCCTGGACTCAATGATCAAAGTGTTCACCTTTACCCACAACCCCCATCAGCTGCATGTGTTTGAGACCTGCTACAACCCCAAAGGTCAGTCCGTCCAGTCAGAGCTCTGACTTTTAATATAATTGGGACTGACTTACACTCTTGAACCGTACTGACTCTTTGATGGCAGATTTACAGACTTGTTAGTCACCTGAACCCGAGTCCCAAAAGTTCTATTGCTGTCCGTTGGTCCTAAGAGCACCTGAAAAAACTGAGCTCACTACTGAACCTTTTCATTTGGTGCAAGAGTAACCAAGCTTTTTTGAAGCGTGTTGTTCAGGTGTGTCAGGATGAACACCTTCTCTCCCTGTCCTCCTCAGGTCTGTGCGTGCTGTGTCCCAACAGCAACAACTCTCTGTTGGCCTTCCCTGGGACTCATTCAGGCCACGTGCAGATTGTGGACCTTGCCAACACAGAGAAGCCCCCCGTTGACATTCCTGCCCATGAGGGGGCACTGTGCTGCATAGCGCTCAACCTGCAGGGCACAAGAATAGCTACTGCATCAGAGAAAGTATGGGCTCTAGAAAATTAAGTTAAGTCTAGTAAAGGGACACTTCTTCACTTGTGTATTTTGCTTCTTACTGACTTGTGATCTATGTTGTATTTCCACAGGGGACACTCATTAGAATTTTTGACACATCTGCCGGTCAGCTCATACAGGAGCTAAGACGAGGCTCTCAGGCAGCTAACATTTACTGGTGAGTGCTCAGCATAGTGCTAGTCACATCTTGACCTAACGGCATAAGAAACATGGCAAAATAAAAAAAAAAATGCTACTTGATGCAGAGCTGTTATTTGCACTGGTAACAACGGCTCTTCAAAGCCTTTCTGCAGCATGCATCAGGGTATTTGCTCTTCCCACAAGCGTATATTGCATATCAGCAGGTTGCAGAAACAGCAGTGCTCATTTCTCCATTATACTCAGTGTGACCACAGTCTGGGTGCTGCTGTTGCTGCAGAGATGTCTGTTACATAGTTACACCAACCCTCTCACAGTGACTCAGCTGGAAAGAGGACCTGAACTATAAAAATCTTCTTAAGGTGAATCCATCAAGTCACCATGCTAGTCCTTCTGAACAAAACTTCTCTCCACAGTTTATTTTCTTTCATAAACTCTATATTCATTACACATAAAGTAAAATATTTTGAGCCTTTTTTTTGTTTTTTAAATTTTGACAATTGTGGTTTGTAGCTCATTATTGTGATTTACAATACAGAAACAATCTGAACAGCGCAGTACTGTGCAAAAGTCTTGAGCCACCCCTCATTTCTCTATATTTTGCTCAGAAAATGGGAAGTTGTTGTAGTGATTAATTGCAGTATAGAAAGAACAGAATTTGTATAATTCTGAGTTTGTTAGTCTGTATTTGGTATGACCACCTTTATTCTTCAATGCAGCCTAAACTCTTGGGCAAGCTTTCTTGTAAATTCCTGCACGTAGTCTTCAGGAATGGTTCTCCAGGCTTCTGGAAGCATATTTCATAGCTTTTCTTTTGGATGTTGGCTGCCTGTTGTTCCGTTCCCTGCCAAGTTAATCCTTACTGCATCAATAATGTAGAGGTCTGGGCTCCGAAGAGGCAAATCCATGACTAATAGATAGTTGTGTGTTTTTATATCCAGGTATACTTTTACTGCACCGGCAGTGTGTTTGGGATCATTGTTATGCTGAAAAATAAAGCCTTTTCCAATCAGATGCTTTACTGATGGTATTGCATGGTGGATCACCTGAGCAGAGAAGCCAGACCTCACTCTCTGCAGCCACCTCCTCCAGCTCATTTCACCGAGGTGTTCCCTGGCCTGCTGAGAGATGTAATCTCTCCAGTGTGTCCTGGGCCTATTCTGGGGCGGTAGGACATGCCTGTCCACCAAGACGGTTGTCTTGGTGGACTCATCCAGGGCAACTCTCTGTTCCCCTCCTGAGTTGCCTAATGGTTTGCCAGAATCACTTCAAGGCCAACTCAAATTCTTGTTCCATGGCTCACTGAACTCCTCCCACACCTGAGTTTTTGCTTCACCCACCGCTCGAGCCGCGTACCACTTGGCCTGCCAGTACCTGTCAGATGCTTCCAGAGTCCCATAGACTAACCAAGCCCAACAAGACTCCTCCTTCAGCTTGACAGCTCCCTTCACCTCCAGTGACCACCATCTGGTTCAGAGATTACCACCACGACAGGCACCGACCACCTTGTAGCCACAGCTCTGTGCAGCCACCTTAACAATGGAGGTGCAGAACATGGTCCATTCGGACTCTTATGTCCTCCACCTCCCTTGGAACATTGTTGAAGATCTCAGATTGGGCTCTCTGCCAGATGCTCCTAGTGCACCCTCACTGTATGTTAGGGTGTGCCAGGCCTCCTCCCCCACCACCTGATTCAACTTGCCACCAGGTGGTCATCAGTTGACATCTCAGCTTTTGTCTTCAATCGAGTGTACAGAACATACAGCCGCGAATATGATGACATGATTGTAAAATTGATCAACCTGCAGTTTAGGGTGTCCTGGTGCCATGTGCACTGATACTTGTGTTATGGACAAACTGTGCTTAGTACAAAAATCCAATAGCACAACACCACCTTAGGTCAAGCAGGCTGTCACTCCAGGCTCACATGAGCACTGAAGTCTATTAGTAGGAGTCGCCAGTTGGTGCACCGTCCAGCACCACACCCAGTGGGAACACCCAAGTTCAAGAAAGCTGGGTGATCTCAACTGTCATTCAGCACAGAAGCGCCAGTCAGGACTTGTTCCTGACTTAAAGGCACAGGGAAGCAAACCTCTTGTCGACCAGGAAAAACTCCAATGTAGCGAGCCGGGGAATACTGGAGTACCCACCCTTGCCTGCCACCTCTCATCGAGGTCTGGAACACAGCACCTCTTCAAGAGACTGGTTCTAGAACACAAGCCATTCATTGAGGTGAGCCTGACTATATCTAGCGAGTGTCTCTCAACCTCATGCACTAATTCAGGCTTCTTCCCCACCAGAGAGGTGATGTTCCATGTCCCAGCAGCCAGCCTCAAAAACCAGGATTTGGACCGCCAAGGCTTCCACCCTTAACCGCCGCTCGACACACATTGCCCCCGATCTCTGTGGTGCCTCTTGCAGGTGGTGAGCCCACAGCAGGACAGGCCCATTTTGGGCTGAGCTCGGCCAGATGATCTGAATCACTCTTTGTCTGGCTCCTCACCCAGGACCGATTTACCTGAGAGACCCTACCAGGTGCAAAAGCCCCCCACGACATCCTGATAGCAAAGGATGGATGGAGGACTAAATGTTCATTCAAGTGGTAGATGTTTTTCTTCACAGATGTCTTTCAGTGCCTTGTTGGTCCGAAGGCAGCACCAAACTGCTCGGTTGGTTTTAGGGTTGTGGTTTGGGTTGTATTGTTTCCTCTTACAGAGCCTGGCTGTCAGAAAGCTTTAATGGAATGTGCTTCCTGTGTAGCAGAGTCGCTCTCATTAATGCGGCAACCGGTTTGCATGCTTTACTTTGTGTCCCTATGTTTATCTTAATGAAAGCTTATTTGCTCGGTCTGCTCTCTTTTCAGCATTAATTTTAACCAGGACGCGTCCCTCATCTGTGTGTCCAGTGACCACGGCACAGTGCACATATTCGCTGCAGAGGATCCAAAAAGGAACAAACAGTCAAGGTCGGTCCTGACTCAAGTTCACCTAAGTTTCCCACTTAGGTGATGTGAAGAATGTCTTGGATAGTAATTTAATTCAATCCAGTGTCATAAACATAAATCCAAAAACAGCCTGTTTGTCTTTCTCCCTGCAGCTTGGCCTCAGCCAGCTTCCTTCCTAAATATTTTAGCTCTAAGTGGAGCTTCTCCAAGTTCCAGGTCCCCTCAGGTTCTCCCTGTGTGTGTGCCTTTGGGACAGAGCCCAACGCCGTCATAGGTAGGTCCAGATGCACGACTCGTTGTCTCATCAGTTACATGACAGAAGTTGTCAAACAAGGATGACAATAAAACCACACTTTGCAGCATTCTCAAGGTCGTTATAGTTAACCACTACATTAAAACTAGGAGTGAAGAAACCTCTTGAAATGAAAATGAAAATGAAGACTAATGTCAGGGCTGTGCTCAACACGTTAAACTGGCATTTGAAACACACTTGACTTTCTACTAAACCATAGGTTTAGGACTAAGAAACAACACCAGGTCAGAGCTGAAATGGGATTAAAATGAATTGAAACCAGAAATAAAGAAACCGTAGTTAGCACTCTCTCTGTGCCATCTCTGCTCCTGCATTGATGTACCATTAAAGCGCAGATAGAGACGGACCCGGTTGCCACGGGTCCATCTGGTGTGGCTGTGGTTATTGCACTGCATGCACCAGGTTACAGAACTAAGTGCACAACCACATACAATTGTTATTTTTGGCTCACGCTGCCAAAAAGGGCGAGGACAAGCTGTCTCACAAACACAAAACCCTAAATAAAAAAATAAGTAATACAGGACAAGCCTTTTGTTTTAGTCTGTTTGGTTAGATGTGTTAACACAACCCTGGGGTTGGTGTGTATGTTGACTGAGACTGGATGTCTGTAAAAAACCTCACCTTACACACCTCATCACCTTAACTCTGCATCTTTCTTTTAAAAACACTTTGGTTTGTGTTGTTCTCCAGAGTTCTTCGTTGTCCTGCAGCTGTCCCTCACACTTGGGTCACTCACTTCATCTTGCATATTTCAGTCCATACGTAGTGCCACCCTGGCTGTTTACATGTTTCAGGCATGATTTAATCCATGTCTGAAAACCAGCTGTAAGTGTTCCGTCCTTACACGTTCAGCTGGTTTAGACTAATGTAGTCAAAACAAAGTCCAGGGTGGTGTTGATTCAACTGTAGGATCATCGTGGAAATGTTACACTGACTGCTGTTTGATATATAAACTAAGGACATTTGTGTTTGCCTGATTATTTCTTTGTTGTAACAATGCCTGTTTATTTCCCCTTAAATGAAGCCACATCTCTAAAGAACATGTATTTATGGGTTGAGCAGCAGAGTTGAGTATGTGGGCTGCATCCATGAGAAAAACTTTTGTCTGCCAAACAGGCCTTTTCTGCTATTGACTCTTGATCGTGTCATTTATTGGATTGGATGATTAAAGTCTGAAGAAACAAACACATTGGCAATTTAACAATTTATCCTTAGAACAAACAGAGGCCTCAGTAGCATGTGGAAGAACCATACACAGCTACAACAACCTGGCACCTCCTCCGCATGCTGGTCACAGCTTGGTCACACACTGCTCTGAGATGCCATCCCATTCTTCCACTAGAATTTGTTCCAAGTCAGCCAGTGTGGTTGTGTTGGTCGCTCTGGCACGAACGGCACACCCGAGCTGATCCACAAGTGTTGAGGTCAGAACTGCAAGCAGGCCATTCCATCTCCTCCACTCCCAAATTCTGGAGGTAGTCTCCGATAAACCCCTGCTTTTGAGGAGATGAGCAAGGTCATCTTGGAGGATAGAGTTCAGTCCCAGATTGTGGAGATATGGGAGTGCCACTGGTTGCAGAATCTCATCTCCATACTGCTCAGCATTGAGAATGACAAGCCTGATTGTCAGTACCTGGGGTACCAGAAGACTCAGAATCAGCTGTTTGGCAGAGAAGATTTGCCAAGTTTTTGTTGAGTGTAGCCCACATATTCAACTCTGCTGCTCAACCCACAAATGCATTTTCCTTACAGATGTGGCTCCATTTAAGGGGAAATAAATGGGCTTTCCGACTGTACAAAGTTTATTGCCAAGAAACATTGTTACAACAAAGAAATACTTGACCAAGCACAAATTTCCTTACTTTCTGTGCAAATATTATATTTGTACATACATATTTCTTTTTTTGCAAACCGTAATAAGATAGCTACATTACCATCACTCCACATAGCGGTGAGGGGGGAGTGACGGTAAGTAAGATGTTAACAGCTAATATTGTGTGGCCTCATTTACAACCATAAAATCTCAACGTTCTTGCATCAATGTTGTTTTTGTTCAAATGTTTATCATGACATTCACATTAAAAGCTTATGCTAGGTTCAAACTACAGGATGTCATGGTCCAGCTCTGACACTGTAGGCTGTTTGGTCCGGTTGGGAACAATTCAGTTCAGATTTATTTATATAGCACCAGTTCACAATAGCAGTTGTATTAAGGCACTTTATATAGCAAGGTAAAGACTCTACAATATTGAGAGAACCCCAACAATCAGACCATCTCCTGTGAGCAAGTATTTGGCAACAGTGGAGCACAAGAACTCCTATTTAAGAAGAAACCACTGGCAGAACTAAACCTGGGGGAAAGGGAACTTGCAGGAGAGAGTAGACATAGGGTAATTACATACAATAATGGCATATTAATAAAGAAGGGAGTGGAAGAGAAGTCCTCAGTGCGTCCTTGGAGGTACCACAGCCATCTGACTCCGCAGCAGCGGAACAAAGTGATGTTCAGGGTCTTCTGAGGAAGCTGGTTTCACAGGAGGAGCAGCCTGATAGCTGAAGACGGCCTCCAATTCTACCTTTGGAGAACTCTAGGAACCGCAAATTAGTCTGAGTCTGCGTGCTCTTTTGGATAATATATTATGAAATCCATTACGTGAAGGGAGGCTCATCATTCAAGACTGTATGTGAGGAGTAAGATGAACAAAAGTAGGGATGATGGTGCCGGTGTAACATAAGACAGCCATTATCATACACACTTGAGTTTAATTGCCACTTTGTGCTGTTGGGTACCGTTACCTGGTCACCTTCTTCTGGATATCAAGCATGTTGAAAAATAGAGGACGGGCAATCTTTGGTCTGCCATGTCTTTCAGTTATGAAATGGCAACATTTTGACTTTATAATATATAACCTGACACAGTATTGTACGGTGTAGTCTGAGTGTGACATTGTTGCTAAGTAAAAACACATTTGAGCCCCTGCTTTAACTCTTGCTTTTTCTTTTTTCTCCCTCCTCTTCAATTTGTAGCCATTTGTGCTGACGGCAGCTACTACAAGTTTCTGTTCAACCAAAAAGGGGAGTGTTCCAGAGACGTGTACGCCCAGTTTCTGGAGATGACGGATGAGAAAATATGACCTTTGAGCCATTTTCAGACTTCCTATTAAAACAGCCTGTTTTGTTTTTCTTTACTCTTTTTATTTTAAAGGCAGTCAGAGAAATCCTGTGTTTCACTTCTCTTTATCTTGACAGACTCTGTCAGAAGAGCATCAAATGAAGGGAGAACAAAAAAGGAATTTCGGGGGGGGGGGCCTCCGTGCAAAGATGGTGGAAGTATGAACAGTGGTGCAGATTTCATCTCCCTGCACAGATGAACACGATGATTTACTTCTAAACCAAACACAAGAAAAAAGGAAGTTATTTTTTGAAAGGACAACTTGCCGCTTTTTAAGATGTCTTCCGAGGAATTTACAAAGGATGGCTATTTTTAATCACACCGGATTCTGATAGAGTGGGAATATAGAGAATTTTGTCAACTGACAACCACCACCACCACCTAACAATAGGGAGTGCCTCTGAAACTGGAGAGAATCTGTGTGCACATGTTGTTGTCATATATATACATATAGATATATATACATGCATACAAGTGTTTGTGTATACCAGTGTACCATACTAGGCATTTGAAAGGCAGGATCAGAATGAAGATCATTTCTTCTTCTTCTCTTTGGTTTTAATAGTTTGCAGAAACATCTAGAGGCCCCACAGCAGACTGATCCTGTGTTGTGAAACACCACCTTAGTGTTACTAGTGTCTTACAGCTCCTGTATATACACAAACCTGCCAGACTGAACTTCTAACCGCAAACTGTACAGAATAGTAGCAAAAAAAAGAACTCACTTGTCTTTGACATTGTGCAATATATAATTTCCTTAATGAGTCTTTTTGTTTTGAAGGTTATTTTCATGTTTGCCTGACCAACACAGCTTAAAGAGTTTGACATTTTTGTAAATAGTTATTCACCCTTTGAGTGTTAGTGATGCCGTCTCACGTCTTTATGAGAAATGTATGGCTCGTTAGCTTTAGCTTAGCATGAAGTCTGGCTAAAGGTGTCAGTTCAGCCAATCAGAGCTCTTCAGTTTGTTCATACAAAAAGGTAAAACTAACATTTTCAGTTACGTCACGTCTCAGTTGCAAAGTGCATTACAGAATACAATCAAAGATACAAAAATTAAAGTTTAAAGATGGCAGAAGATTAGTTGACTTTTAATATCTCTGGGTAGAAGTTAGGCTAGTTTTTCCCACTTACGCTTGTGCTAATTTAAGCTAACTGGCTTTTAGTCTTGGCATCCCATTTACCCTGTAGACAACGACGTCTGTGTCAAAGTGTGGCATAAAAGTGACTCCACTTATCACAAAAGTTTAATTTATTTTACTTTTTCAGTTTGTGAAAGCTGAGTCCTTTTTTAAAAAACAAACAACTGGGAATGCCTTCATGCCTGTATGATGAATAAAAAGCTATGGCTAGCAGCAGTTTAGCTTTAGCCTAGCATAATGAGCGGAAATAACCACTAATGAACACCTTATAGCTCAGATGAAGTCATGCAAGTGTTCAAGTGGAAAAAGTGATATATGCACACGTGTATATTAAAGCTAACTTGCTGCTAGCCGTGATTTTCTATTTGCCTACATCTGCAGGGTATTCAACTTATTGCTGCAAAAAATAAGGAACAGATTTAACAAAAGCGCTGAAATATGTCTGTAAAAGTGAATGTTTCTGCCTCAACAGGGAGCTTAATAGGCAAGCAAATACACACTGAATAACAAAAAAAGCCTAGATCAACTGTAAAAACATTTGAAATCTGCTTTAAGAATGCACTTAATGTTTAATGTTTAGCCCATTATGATTAAATCATAAACATCAGTAAGATCACATTATTTTTGGAAAAGAAACATTTGTAACTTGTTAAACTGCTTCACTGTGAAGCTACTTCAGCTAATGCAAAGTGAAGCGCTCTTGTTTGTTGGGCCATCAGCAGGACATCCGCTCAGTGTGGCTCCAACCCAGTACAACTTACACAAGCGGCGCTGTTGGCCTTTCATTTGTCAAGCTACTTGACAGCTTTTTGTTGATTCATTGCAAAAACACATCACGTGTGTCACTTTCTGTGTCGGGATTGTTGCTTATGTAGGTGCAAGGCCGAGCATACGTGGGACTTGGTTGTCACCGTCCACAGGAGGGATGCTGCACAAACTAAAAAGCCAACTGGATTCTGACACACTCAGAATGATTGTAAAACCTGCGTTGAAATTTGTGAATAAAATTTTTAAATTTTTACAGTTGAGCGTTATGTGCTGTTTCATGCCTACTGTAATGTGGAAACCAAATGTAGCATTGGACTGAATCTGTTTAATTGAATTTAACTGTTGGCTATCTTACTGCTGGTTTTAACCACCTGTCTGCACTAGTTTAAGGTTGAATTAGCATACGTACGATAATACATCCAGATCAGTTACTTGGGGCCAAGGCGAACTGTGTGGGAAATAGTAAATCCATAGATGTATGAATGCATTTAACAAGAGCACCGCTGAGTGGGTGCCAATGCTCAGCTGATTTGGATTTGCAACAGAGGGAGCACCACGGTGGCATGGCGGTTAGCACTACTGCCTCACAGCTACAATAACATCTAAGAGGTCTGGGTTCAATTCCACCTCGGCCCGGGCCTCTCTGTGTGGACTTTGCGTGTTCTCCCTGTGTCTGTGTGGGTTTCCTCCTACAGTCCAAAGACATGCAGTTACAGTTCAACCATGACAGCCCCCCCAAATACACTGTACCTGTACACCCCTGTGTAGACATAGAGGTCACATTCAGACTTCTCGAGGACTGAAGACATGTCAGAGTGTTTACCCTTTTAGGGAAAGAGTGTAAAAAGAAACATTTCCACTGACAGGCCAACATGAGGGAGACCTATCGTGGAAAAATCCACTTTTTTAGCCCTTAAACACATTTTGTGGTGTACTTTGAGTGTGTAGCAGTGCAGGAAATCTAAATGCATTCTGTCCCGGTGCTGCATAGATATCTTTATATTCCTTTGGGTCATATTTTTCAGTCTGCTCCCTGTTACCTTTTCTTTCCTCTTACGTCACAGTATTTGCTGTGGAACTGATAAACAAGGACATGGACTTCTGGCTTACCAATTTCGTGAATCCACCATTTTTTTCTCAGTGATTTTGTAGTCCAGGTTCAGTTATGCCAAAGTTGCAAGTAGACGAGCCAAAATGTTCGGTTGTTGGGTGGATTAACCCACACGATTCCTCACATCGCCCCCCCGGCATCAGAGCCTCTTCAAAGTTCCCGTTTCTCTGCCGGTAGATGATCGTATCGCTGCTATCAAACTACAAAAATGGCCAAACGCGGTGGAGTGGAATGCTCTGTGACCTGGAGGGGGGCGGGGCGTGAAATGTCTCATTCACATTTAGAGACCGCACCAAAACGAGCTGCTCTGAGAACAGGTGTAAACGAGGGGTCTGTGGAGCTCCAATAACGAGGAGTTCAGACCGAAGCACTGCAGTTCTGCTTTATACAGACCACAAGGGAATGATTTACATATGAAAAGGAAGCATTTAAGAGCGTGATGCGTGCCCTTTAACAAAGGTCAACATGCCTCAGCTCCATTCCAGAGGTCGCCTGCTCATCGCTCCAGCAGAGAGAAATAAATGACACAGTTTGCGTTTGCCCAGCAGAGAAGGCATTTACTCAAAGAAATACAAACTAAGAGATTATGTGTTTTAAATAAATTTATAAAAAAAAGCATTTATTCACTGAAGCAGAACAAACACCTATCACTTGCTTTTCTTTGTGTAACATAGAATACAATCTGAATAGACTTTTTTTAGTAGCCTGAAAGGAACAAGAGAATCCAGCCAACAGATTGCCAACTTCAACACAAAGATAACAACAGCCAATGATGATGGGGGGGGGGGGGGCAACTAAAAATATACAAATAAAAAAATGCTAATTTTTTAAAAAGAACTAAGAGGTTAAGTGCAGCACTGGTCAGACTCAGCGTCCAAATGTTCTTCAGTTCCATAGTGGGATAATCTGCTCAGGTACATTGTTTCTAGAACCGTAACATGCAAGCTCAATGAAGCATATGGTCAAATACACATGGGAATATATCTTTATCTCTTAGGATATCTGTAAAATATGAAAAATCTGTAGATGTGCAGTGAAAAAGAAGTTTAATTTGCATGAATGAGCAGGGGGAAAAAAAGAAGAACATCCACTCCATAGTGTTTTCATTACAACAAAAAGAAAAACCAAAGAAACGGAGACTACATTCATTTCACCGAACAGAGTCCACATACAAAAACAGCAAATATAAAAAAAATAAATTAATTAAAAAAAGAAAAGAAAAATGATGTTGTGACGACCCCACTTATAGCTTTAGTTATCTTAATTATTACTAGATAGTATCTGTGCCTTGGGAAATGGAGAAGGACTCAAAAGATCCAAAGATACACTTGTACAACAGAATACTGCATATCTACTCACAACTGGGTTAGCTAGGTCGACATGGAGGCTAGCTGCCGAAGATGGGAATGTCCACACGTACATACACACACACTTCCCTTTGCGGAATACACAACTGGTGATGTCACTTGGTTGCTTTTTCTATCTGACACACAGTTAAGCGCTTGTCTGTAATGCTACCAGGATAAGACTCCTTGTCGTCTTTGGATGAGGTTCGGGACTCCTCGCTTGCTTAAAAAGCCTTTTTTTCCCCTTGAATCTGGATTTTCCAATGGGTTTCCTTTCTGTGCTTCTTCTCTCCATCCAGGTCTCAAACATCGGGCATTTACAGTCATCAGGAACGCTCTTGGTTTCATTTTGAGTTTTGGTCTTTTTAGTTTTTGCATCACGTTTCGTGGCCGTAAATAAATGGAAGAGAGGTCGGGAAGGGTTTGCACATTCTGTAGTCCTTCGCTTTTTGGCACCTTGGAGTAAGATAATGACACCAGGTCAGATGTGGCTCAATGCATACAGGAGAGCGGGGGTCAGGATGCAGACTGGAGCGGTCGAGGGCGGGTGGGCTACTTGTCGCCGACCTGCTCGCCGACCCCTCCTTCTCCGGCTCTGTCCGTGGTGCCATTGTTACAGTTGGCAGCTGCTGCTTCGCTCTCCTCTTCCTGCTCCGTTTTCACCCTCTTTGTCTCCGGCTGGTCTTGCAGTTCTCCGTTCTGCCTTTTGGTGGGAAGGGAAGCTGAGGCCGAAGCATGAGTTGCCAGGAGATGGAGAGGGTTTGCGACGGCTGGTAGAAAAGGGGACGGGATGAATTAGAAATGACGTCAGTATGGAGTGTTAAATGTGCTTTTTTTTTTTATTCCTGTGTTTCAAATTATTTTAAGACTTTCCAAAATGAACTGAAGCTATCAGCAGAAAGAGGAGAAACAACTGCTGGGACTCAGTGTCCAAAACACCTGTGTGTTGTGCTGAGGAGATATCAACTGAAGCTAAGCCGGGCTGTACTTCATAATACCGTAATACCAATTTGTACCACAAGATGGTGCAAAGAATGAGCGGAAGAGGAAACATGATGGCGGCAGAAGGAGCGCTAATGCGGAAGGACGGGTAACTGGACAGCCAACAATGGCTGAAGCACCCAGAACTTTACCCTCACCACCTCCAGTTTGTCTCCAGCTCTCACGGTGTGTTCACCTAAAGCTTTCAACAAATCAAGTCTTCAATAAAGTCTCTGAACCATCTGCCAGGGACCCCTAATGATTAATTAGGCATTTTAAATAATTTGAGAGTTTCAGGACACGTTGCAGGGAGATGTATCAAATGATCATAAAAGATAAAAGTTATGATCAATATTTTAAACAGCAGTTAATAAATCTTTAAGTCGACTGTATTAGTTATAGTATGTAAAGCATCCTTAAAGCATGCTTTAAATCTAAGCACTCACTTCTGCCATTAATTGGAAACATTTAATGCACTGAATACAGTTTTGTGGTGATATGCTGACTACATTACGCCTGCCTCCCCATCATATCCTGAAAAGGATAAGCAGAAGAGAATGGATGGACGGACAGAATGGGACTCCTCATTTCCAAACGACAATCATTCTCAAGTCTCTCAGTAAATGTTCAGTTACAGCTCTGTACCAGAACGCAGTGGATTCATGGAGTTGTGATAAATTTGTCATTTCCAGTTTTGCATTTGTTTTTAGTTTAGTCCCACTTTGCTCATTCCAACTTAGTTTTTATCAGCTTAGTCTTTTTTAATAACTATAATGCAGGCGCCATTTGAGGGAGGCAGAGTGCATCATGGGAGGTGAGCTTCCCTCCCTCCAGGAGACAGAAGCACTGATGGACTGCCCGAGCCCGCCAAAGACACTCAGTACTCTGACCGCAACCTGTTCCAGGCCTGGAAAAAGCTATAAAAGGCATCTTCAGTCACATGAGCACAACACAAAAAAAATTAAAATAATAATAATTCCAACCGCTATCAGACAGCTGAACAAATTATGACTAAGATATGGTGACTCATTGTATTTCTTTCCTGCTAATCTGGAGCTCTGCACCAGGTTTTTCACCCAGTTTAAAAAGCACTATATAATTCTAAGGCATTATTAGTTTTTACTTTTGTAAATCTGTGACGTGACAATAAAGCTGAATCTGAGTTTGTCGGAGGGAAAATTTAAGAAGTTCAGAAAATATATTACAACACTTTACAAAGACAAAGTAGACATCCCTGACTCCATCAACGTGTGCAGTGGGGAACATGTTGCTGCAATCAAATTCAAAGGTCTCAGTTTCTGAAGAGAAGGTGTGAGGACAGATTTTGAAACAGGCCTTTATTGTCTGTCTGTAGATGCCTGAGCACTAAATACTTCATAACCCCAGTGACAGAGATCTGGGCTAATGCCAGAGTCCGGCCTTTATTCCTATTTTCACCTGTTTTCTAGTCCATGTAGACTTTCCATTCCATGTTTTTTAACCCAAGTATTTATTAGTATCAATACTTCAATACTGGCTGATATTAGTGAAGTGATGGTCTGACTGTGTGCGAGTCACCTGTGCTAGCGGCAGTACTAAGGGGGACCAGGTGGGTCCCATTCTGTGTGATGGCCTTTATTGGGAGCTGGTGCTGACCCAGTGGAGCTTGCTGCACGATGGTAACTGTAGTCAGGGGAGCAGCTTGAGAGCTCTGGATGATACGACTGACTCCACCTATGGAGGAGGCTGTAATGGATGGCACCGGCTCCACTTTTACTGCACACAAGAATATCAATATTACGTATGCTCATAGGATTATATTTAATAACAACACAGGGGTGCATGAATATGCATTAGAGACCACAAAAGACCCACCTTTGATCTCCTGGTGCTCTCCCCCTCCGTTCTCCTGAGGTTTGGGGCTCACTGCGGCAGCAGACTGTCCGCCAACAGTTGCCATGGTGACGGCTGGGATCTGGTGAACGACGTGCACGGTCTGCATGACGGGGGCAGAGCTAACTGTAGTCGTAACAATGGCCGGCGTGGCCATGGCATAGGTCACAGGCTTCATGGTCGTTTGAGGCATCTGGCGCTGCACAGCGATCAATACTGGCTGATTGCTGAGGGTGGAGCCTGTCAGAGGGCGGGATAAAGGTTAAAGCAGCTGTCATTCACTCAGATAAAGTAGTGCAGGAGCGCACAAACACTGGACACCAGCACAGAAAAGGGTTGTGTAATGGTGGTACTACTGTCTCCTTTTTGAGACGGAGTGAATTTGTTCAGGCTTACATGTGACCTCTGTACACACAGTAACTGTTATATGGCTCAGGACAAAAAGAAATCCAGTGTTTTACCAGGGGGGTTCTGTGCAAAGCGGGCCTCTTGGATGACAGCGAGTTTGGGCTGGATTGTAGTGGCTTGGGTGGGGGCTGGTGGTGGGGTTGGCTCTGACTCCATGGGGACTGGGGAGCCCTCTCTGGACAGGCTGTCTGGGGTCTGGACCCCACTGGAGTGGGCCGAGAGCGCCCCTGTGTGGTTTGGAGAAGCTGGAGCACTCCTAGACAAGAGAAGGGAAAGCGGTGGTTTCATCACTGCCATATAAAACCTACCATACACCCATGCAGGAAGCATGTTTTTTTTTTACATGTCGAGATGCTTTACCTGGAGGACAGTGGCCCCACAGGGGTCCTGAAGCACGGCACACCCCTGGGCCTGCGCTTCCTGAAGGCTTGTTCTACCAGCTTGCCTTCGGAGGCGGGGTCAATCCTCCAGAATGAACCTTTGCCCGGCTCCTCCTGAGACCGAGCCACTTTGATGAAATAACGGTTCAGCGACAGGTTGTGGCGAATCGAATTCTACAGAACCAAAAACAAAAAAAAATTAAAATTCTAATGAAAATGAAAGAACATGCCAGGACGTCTGTGTTCATATAATGCATAACGCATATTGTTATAGAGAGAATACAGAAAGTACAAGTGTAATTAGATGATCTATTTTATTGAGACACGAACAATTTTCATATCTGTAGAACATCAATGTGTTGATTCACTCCAGCAGCTCTGCCATAAACACAAGTTTAACAAGTGTTTAACATAGTTATACATCTTTGTTTCACTCAATATACGCTTTATTTCCAAAAGTATCCACTCACCATCCAGATCACTAATCTCAGGTGTTCAGTCACCTCCACAGGTGTATAAACCAACACCTAGGCATGCAGACTGCTTCTACAAACATCAGTGAAAGAATGGGTCGCTCTCAGGAGCTCAGTGAACTCCAGCGTGGTACCGTGATAGGATGATACCTGTGCAACAAGTCCAGTCACTGCTAAATATTCCACAGTCAGCTGTTAGTGGGATTAAAACAAAGTGGAAGCGATTGAGAACGACAGCAACTCAGCCATGAGGTGGTAGGCCACGTAAGAGTGGGGTCAGAGGATGCTGAGGGTCATAGTGCACAGAGGTCACCAACTTTCTACAGAGTCAGTCACTACAGACCTCCAACCTTCATGTGGCCTTCAGATCAGCTCAAGAACAGTGTGCAGAGAGCTTCATGGGATGGGTTTCCATGGCAGCTGCATCCAAGCCTTACATCACCAAGCTCAATGCAAAGCGTCGGATGCAGTGGTGTAAAGCACGCCGCCACTGGACTCTAGAGCAGTGGAGACGTGTTCTCTGGAGGGATGAATCACACTTCTCCATCTGCCAATCTGATGGAGGAGTCTGGGTTTGGTGGTTGCCAGGGGAACGGTACCTGTCTGACTGCATTGTGTAAAGTCTGGTGGAGGGGGGGTTATGGTGTGGGGGTGTTTTTCAGGAGTTGGGCTCGGCCCCTTAGCTCCAGTGAGAGGAACTTGATGCTCCCAACTCTGTGGGAACAGTTGGGGATGGCCCCTTCCTGTTCCAACATGACTGCACACCAGTGCACAAAGCAGCTCCATAAAGACATGGATGGTGTGGAAGAACTTGACTGGCCTCCACAGAGTCCTGACCTCAGCCTGATAGAACACCTTTGGGATGGATCAGAGCAGAGACTGTGAGCCAGGCCTTCTCTCCAACATCAGTGTCTGACCTCACAGATGTGCTTCTGGAAGAACGGTCAGAAATTCCCATAAACACTCCTAAACCTGTGGAAAGACTTCCCAGAAGAGCTGAAGCTGTTATAGCTGCAGAGGGTGGGCCCACATCATATTAAAGCCTCTGGATTAAGGATGGATGTTACTCAGGTTCATGTGTGTGAAGGCAGATGAGTAAATACCTTTGGTAATATAATGCATTTTCAGCCACAGCAGAGACAGGAATAGAAATGATATTTATTTTGGAAAATGTAAATATTAAATCACTGTCTTACTGTTAAATCCTCCATACTGTCACTGAATCAAGATCCTCATCTTCATGTTTTCAAACATAAATTTGATCAAATATTAAAGTTCTTCATCTTTGTAAAGAACTTTTAATTATTAAAGGCAGCAGTTTGCTTTCAGCTTCAGAATTGAAATGAACAATGTTGCCTTTCTCCCAGTTTGTCGACACTGACACAGCCATGTTCCACATGGTGGCGTGCTCATTGTCCTGTGCAGTCTGAGCAGAAAAGCTACAGCTTCTAGATGAAAATCAAAAACACATCAGTAGGCTACAGCAGATGGACAACTACTGCATCAAACTTACTGCTGCTGCTACTGCATACATCACTCCCCTTGAGTTTACCATCTTTACCATCTGTGGTTCTGCCTCTTTGCCCCCTGCTGTGTGTGCCAGAGAAGGGGCTCAGCTTGACCAATGAACTACACCGGTGATAGCATTACCTTCACTGATGTTCTCAAACGTTGCCAACTGGCAATCCAACTTGGTTTGGAGCATCAGGTCATTGGCTGAACACTGCTTCTGTTACCTTGAAGTTATCCAAGGTTCAGGTTTTGCTGGCATTCCTAGCAATGTGTAACTTTAAAAATGGATATATTTGACATTACTTTGCAGTAAAGGCATTTAGTAACATCTGCTTCAGTTTTCTCCACTCTTAACTTTGTATAATGTCAAAGGGAGAGGATATCCCACCAAGAGCCCCACCCACCTGCTGTTCAAACCTTCTGTTTGTGAGGGGCAAGCAATAAGAAGAAAGTTGGCCTAAAGGGATTCAAAATAGCGTTTCAGATGATGAACTGAGAGACTGCATCAAGGCCTTAAAATAAGGATCATTTTGAACTGTGAATCAAGCAAAGCTACAAGATGCAAGAAAGTAGTCAGGAGTACTGGAAGGCAAGGTGTGCAGCAAAGAGAGGGGTGGCAAAAGCAAAGGAAAAGGCTTACAGTGAACTGCATGTGAGGCTGGGCACTAACGAAGGAGAAAAGGACATTTACTGATTGGCTAGGCAGAGAGATCGAAGCTGGAAAGGATGTGCAGCAGGTTAGTGTGGTTAGTTTATTTCCACCTCTACCCTTAATGAATGAAGGAGGTGTGTTAAAAATGTGTGCTTTGAGGAGCTGATGAATTAAATGAGAGAGAAGGAGGGAGGGAGGGCTAGTGAATCAGGAAGTGAAGAGGAATAGTTAGGAGGAAGTGAGGGCAACTATGAAGAGGAAGTTGTGGAGGTATGGAGATGTCTAGGATAGAGGGAAGTGGACTAGAGTGTAAGAGGATGCCTGAAAAATGGATCAGGGTACCGATACTGATTTTCAAGAACAAGGGTTGGTGATCTGTGCAGTATAGCTTTGCTTTGAGTGTTGATGGAGAAGTATGGAGAAGGTCAGAAGGAGTTGAACTGTGTCTTTGTGGATCTGGAGAAAGCAGATGAGAGGATGTCAAGAGAGGAAGTCAGGAGTGGCAGAGAAGTATGTGAGGATGGTGTGGGACATGTATGAGGAGCGTGAGGTGTGTGGTAGGAGTGACGACATTATGATCTGTAGTGAATGTAAAGAGCAGGTGGAAGAGAGCCTGGAGAGAAGAAGGAAGACAGAACACGCGTGAGAATGAGAAACAGACAGGTGGACAGGTGAACCTGCAAGGAGCACAGATGGTGACGATAGAGGAGTTTAAATCAACCATTCAAATCAAAGGACAGCGCACGAGAGGTGAAGAAGGGACTGCAGGCAGGGTGGAGAAGGTGGAGATGAGTGTCAGGGGTGATTTGTGACAGAAGGGAAGTGAGACCTACTGTAATGTTTGGCTTGGAGACAAAAGACAGGAGGCTGAGCTGGAGGTGGCAGAGTTGAAGATGTTAATATTTTCATTGAGAGTGACCAGAATGGACAAGATCAGAAATGAGTCCATGAGAGGGAGAGCTGAAGATGGGCGGTTTGGAGACAAAGTTAGAGAGACAAAACTGAGATGGTTGGATAAGTGCGGGGGGGGGGGATAGTTGATATACTGGACAAAGGATGTTGAATATGGAGCTGCCAGGCAGGAGCAAAAGAGGAAGATCAAGATTCATGGATGTAGTGACAGAGGTTATGAAGAGGGCTGGTGTGACTGAGGATACTGTGAGATGGAGGCAGATGATGTGCTGTGGCAACCCCTACAGGGAGAAGCCAAAAAAAAGAAGAAGGGGAGAATCAAGCAAAGCACCTCGAGGAGAGTCCAAGAATAAAAATATGGACCTGGAAACGAGCATAACAGATCCTCCTTGATAATTACATGGACATTACGGCCCTCTCCACTTATAAACACGATGGGTGTAGACTAATACAAACACCAGAAAATAATGAAGTACTTCACAAAGCTAAAACACAACATTAACTTAACTCTACTACAAAACTGATCATTACAGTCATGAAGTGCACGTTATGGCAGAACACTGGAAGTGGTCGCAGTGTAAGGCAGACATGAGCTCTTCAGTTGTTGCTCCACTGGTCATTGATTTATACGTGTTTATAACCATTTACCCACCAACAAAAAAATAAATAAATTAGTTTCCTGCAGAATTTCTGTTGACAACTAAAAAAAAATGATTAAGACAAAATATTTGGTTTTGGTTCGGGAGACTGCTTTGGTTACCAACATCGGTTCAGGATCAGCGTTTATGGAACTCAGATGCTGACCCGAACTAGTCGCTGAAGTTCTGCCGGTCACGGTCTGCTCTGCACACATTAAACCCATTCATGACCCACTCAGGTGTGTCTGTTGGCAGAGGCTGCAGTGTTGGCACCGTCTTTCATCCCCATTTCCTCCCTACTTCAATGAATGGAAAACAGCTGTCCCAGTTTCTCACACACAATTTCCCACAGTGATCTCTTCATCCAGACCTCATTAAAAAATAAGGTGGAACATCTTCACACGATGGAGAAGCTGGGTCCAGTCGAACAGTGAGGTTTTCCTTGATGACTGAACATAAAAAGGCTCTCCTTTTTACATTTAAAATTTCATATTGGCAGAGATCTGTTGTTGTTATATAGAGAGTGTAACTCGAGCTAGCCCAGGTTACGAACAAGCTGGGCTCCCAGGAGGACAAAATTCATTTGTGAAGACATGGCGCCCCTTATTAATCAAAAAGCTATGATGTGATAGATCACCCATGCACACGTGTAGTCTAACTGAACATCAAACACACTGCAGATGTTTACTGATGTTGGGAAGGGAAAATGATTGGCTACAATCACGAATGACTGACGTGCTGAAAGCCAATAATGTGGCTCGTTCTCCCTGGCAGTGAAAGATGCACAACGAGCTCGTTATCCATCCAACGTGGGAGCGCTTTGCTCTGCTGCACTACACGGGCTGCCTTTGGGTGAAAACTACACTGAAAATCAAAGGGATGCTTCCTTACTGTACCCGCTGCTCTTTCCCTGTGAAGTGGGAGTTAGACTATCCATCTGTACCTCAAAATAAGCTAAATGTATTTTTCCATTTCATTTGTACCCAAGTGAAAATTGCACACGGGTACATTTTATTTAGATGAAAATAAAATATTGCTGTTTTATTTCCATCCATTCAGTGGGTCTACCTGGTGAATGAGTGGGTGTATGAAGCTCTACAGCCATGACAGAAAAGTAAGCACTACATAAAATAAAGACAGTTACCAAGTAAGTTCAATCCCAGGCATACTGTGAGATATAACAACGCCACTGACCTGCCAGCCTTTATCTGCTGTTCTGTAGTAGGGATAGTTCTTGGTAATGTGGGTGTAAATCCCGTTCAGTGTTAGCTGTTTGTCCGTAGCCATGGTGATAGCTTGGACTATTAGCTGTGCATATGAATATGGGGGTTTGGAGTCATCCTGTAGGAGAAACAAAGTTGGTTTTATTACACAGGAAATGTGTGTCACAAGCATGTATACATGCACACACAGAATGTGTATCCCAGAGTATGCTGCTGCTGTGAAAGTTGGGCAATTTTTAGATTTCACTGAGTAACCAGTGATGTTCAAAGCGCTCAAATCCATTGAGATTTCTCTCAAGTCTGCTGCTGTCATCACACACAGTTTGAGACATTTACTTTGAATCCATTTTAAAATCAAGCACACACACACACACACACACACACACACACACACACACACACACACACTAACTGTACGCACTCACCCCTTCTAGCCCTGTTCTCATTAAGCTCTTCCTCTCACCTTAGGGCTGTCTTCACCTGAGGCCTCCTTGTCGTTTTCTGATTGGGAGCTGTCTCCTATGAGATCGGAGGCCAAAATGCGGGATGTCCTGTAGCTGGACAGTCCTGCCCCACGTGGACTTGATGGACACGAGTTTGCTGCGCTGTGAAAGATATTTAAAACAGGTCTTGATTTGGGATGAGGAAATAAATGAGATTAGAAAACTGTGGCTTATTTTAAAAAAATAAAATAAAATCCGCTTACATACAACTCAAGCAGTCCTACCTGATGGTTCCAGTAGGTGAAGGCAGCGGGCTCATGAGGTGCGCAATGTTGTCGGGAATGTTGATGGTCAGCGGGGAAATCTGGGGCTGGACAGACTTGATTGGTGATTCTGGCACGTTCCTTGGCTCCTTCTTGTCATTGGACAGCGCTGTGAACGTTATTTTTATACTTGTGCTTGGAAAACGGAAACAACACCTATGGGCGAGAGAACACAAAAACAAAGTGACACATTACTATTTAAATGTGTGAAATAAACCTTCCAGTAAGTTATGTTTGTTACAATGTTACTGTACGGTCAAGCCTCTGGCCTGGCACCAAGCAGGTCCGACTACTGAGATCCACACCTCTTAAACAGGGTCATCCTCCATCACCATTATGTAACAGATCATTTCTAACACGTCTGTATTATTACCAGAGCTAACATGAACAGCTCCTAATGCACGGAGACACTTCTGAAGCAAAGCTGAACGCACAAACTATGAGAGAGAGAAATGACACAGCACAGGTAGGGAACACGAAGCCAGGCTGGCCCCCAACTTCAGCGCTAACCTCAGCTATGTGGCTGGGGTTGTAACATAATGCACAAGACACACAGCCGTAGCTCACTGCCAGCCTTTTACTATGAAGGCAAACACTGTAGCCTGCTCTGCAGTGTGTCAGAAACACCACCTACGCAAGTTTAACTGTTAGCCTGAGTTGCTGGCATGCAGGGAGGGACGGGAGGAGCTGAGGGTTAAACCCTAAAACAAGAACTTTTCGGCTCTGAGAAATTCCAACTTAATTCGATTATAATTCAGCCATTTTAATGTTTCGCGCACACACGAGTACAAACGAGCATTAGGCAGTTTTTCTTAGTTGCGCGAAGCCGCTGTAATTTGCCATAAGCGGAAAAAAAAAAGTGATACCTAAAAACAACTTTGAAGTAGAACGCTAGCTTCCACATGACGCACCAATTCTTAGCTGAATTATAACTGCCTGACGTCTCACTGACGTAAGCGGTTTGCTTTATATACGCCGAATAAAACACGGCACCGACAGAAATTATCTGCGCTTATGAGTCAGGTCCAGTACGCCTCTAATAACGAGCGCTGCCGTTATTGTGCATATTTGGCACAGAAGTGCCGGCTGACGCTGTTTTTGGTCACACACACACACACACACACACACACACACGTACCAGGCTTGGTGTTGCTTGTCACAGCACGTGCAACGCCGCAGCGAGATAACAAAACAACAACACACGATCCAGAAATAACCAGACCCACCCCCCCCACAGCAAACTGGGATATGAATCTTACATTCGCGGGAGCTGTAAAGGTGGAGCCCCTCTTCTTTGGAACACCCCATCAACAAACACCCCGTTTTTTCCAAGGCATCGGAGATAGAATTCCCCCGTGCCAGTGCCATCCTCTCCCGCAGTGAATATTTCTAGGTGCCGCCGGGAGATGAAGCTGGAGTGTCCCATACTGACGTCCACGGAGCCCTGTGAAGAGTTCCGGCCGATGGTCACCGACTTTTTCTTCATGAGATACTCGAATTCTCGGCCCTCCAGCCGGGCTACCGCCAACCCCGACATCCCGCTTACCACCGCCATCTTCTAAGGTTTCTGAAGGAAATTTAGAAATCTATTAAGCGCAAATGTATACGCGGTTACAGGGAACTGAAGACTTTTTTGGGGGAGGGGGTTGCGAAATACAGGGGGACCCAATTTTACACTGTGGAGAATTTAGCTAGGAACGTGCCAGCCCGGGGACACAGCAGCACCGACCCACCGCCGTGATGAAGAGGAAAAAAAAAAAGGCACACCGACCAATCAAAAACGGCCAAACGGACGGAAGTATTGTGACAGACAGTCCTTTCAACCAATAGGAAAGCGGCCTGAGTTGTCAGAAATGTGGCCTTTACCAATGACAACAATAATAAAAATAGCCGTATAAAGCAGGGCTCGGTTGCGGTGCAGGCTGACACGCAGATGGACGGGGAGAGGGAAAATGCGGCGCAGGAGCGGAATTCAGTACAAGGCTGGAGTAAAGGAATAAAAATGTTCTTCTTCATTATTTATTACTTAATTTCTGAACTGGCAGAACTTAAAGAACACACTGTCTTACATGTAATACCAAACTTAAACGTGTCCTCGGAAATCTCTCATGGATCTTAAATAGCACATTTAAAGACAAAGAATCTTTTTTGGAGAAGTGCCTTACGGAGACGGTCTGTTAGTCTTTGCTCTTCTTAGTCGAAGATGCATCAACTGTTTCATTCATTGATTCAGTGGTAACCTGACTGGAAACCAGCACAGACTGATGGACCTAGCTACTGGTCTGACTGGCCATTTGGTTTTCTGGAGCCAGAAGTGAACATTGACTATATTTCCAAAAATATTCACTCACCATCCAAACCATTAAATTCAGGTGCTCCGATCACTTCCACAGAGCGGAGACTGTGAGCCAGGCCTCCTCCTCCAACATCAGTGTGTGACCTCACTTCTGGAAGAATGGTCAAAAATTCCCATAAACACTCCTAAACCTTGTTGAAGCTCTTATAGCTGCAAAGGGTGGGCTCACATCATATTAAACCCTATGGATTAGGAATGGATGTTACTCAGGTCCATACATGTGAAGGCAGACCGAGTGAATACCTGTGCCACACCGTTACACTACCACCAGCAGCAGCCTGAACCACCGATACACACAGTTATTCAGGCAGCATGGATCCATGCTTTCACATTTATGCCAAAGCCTGACCCTACCATCTGAATGCTGCAGCAGAAATTGAGACTCATCAAACCAGGCGACATTTTCCCAGTTCTTGTTCTCCAATTTTGGAGAGCCTGTGTGAACTGTACCCTCAGATATCCTGTTCTTAGCTGACAGAGCTTTGGACCTCAGGCATCAACAAGCATTGAACAAGTGTACCAAATAAAGTGGCTGTACTGGGTTACTGCTGCATGATTCCAGATCCATGCAGATATTGAACCGGCCAGGGTTTCTGTGTGTCGGGTTAGTTTACTAACTGTAGTACAGCAGCCACCACGCTGTGAGCACAGTGTCTGTGTATGAAGATCATGTTAAATAATGCATGTAAAATCACTCAGACTGTGCAGACACTGCCACAGAGGTAGACTGGTTTCCACCAGGGGCCTGGTGCCACAAGCTGTTAGTCTTCTGATGCGAGTACATACATGTTCTGTGAGACTGCATCAATATTCAAGGTAACGCGCTGCCCTGAGAAAGGCCGTGCACCATGCCACACGTGTTCTCTCGCGATGACCTAATCATTTTGAACTGAGCTACATTCTGGAGTGATGCAGCATATGGAACAAGAGCTACAGACTTTGTGCCAGCAGAAACTTTGCTCTCAAATCCAAAAGAGACATTAGGTCAAAGCTGACTTAAAAAAGACACTTTCAGACTTTTGAAATTAACACAAAACATACAAATGTGTAATTTTTGGAAACTAAATCAGAGAAAATGAAAAGGACTGTTAAAAACAAATGCCTTCTCTGACACTGTCTGATAAAAACTAATTAGCATTTTAGGTAGCTGAAACATTAGGAGCCCGATAGATACAGAGACGTAGGATTTAGCACTCTTTTTCTGTTTCGTGGAATTTTGAAAAATGGCAGCTTTCCTGCTTGAATTGTTTAAGATCAACTGGATAATCTAAAAAACTCAGGGATCTCGATGTTACACTAATCTGGTTTATTTGGGTCTTCAGACCTTGAAGAGAATTATATTAGCCATGCAGGATTCAATCTGCAACTACACTCACCATCCACATCACTGAGTTCAGGTGTTCCAGTCACTTCCACGCCCACAGGTGTATAAACCAAGCACCTAGGCATCCAGACTGCTTCTCAGGAGCTCAGTGAACTCCAGTTCAAGAGCAGTGCATAGAGAGCTTCATGGCCGAGCAGCTGCATCCAAGCCTTACACGTAAAGTTTGGTGGTGGTGGGGTATGGTGTGGGGGTGTTTTTCAGGAGTTGGGCTCAGCCAATCACACAGCAGGCTTATGGACTGCTAATAAATCACATTTGTGAAGGCTGTGATCACAGTATCTCTTTAAATAATGATCAGAGTACACTAAAGGATCACGTTGATCCTTGAGATCATATTCTCTCCACGTAAAATGATCTTCTTATTATCAATTCACCAATCACAATCGATTCTTCCCACAAGAACTGGACGACATGGGCGAACACATGAGCGACCATTCACAGCCCCAGGTCTGGAAATGTAAATAAAAACAGGATGCAATGATTTGAAATCTCATAAACCCATTTTTTATTCACACAGAAAACATCAAATGTTTCAAAATGCACTCAAAGTGCTTTATTCACCTCTACAAGTACTTTTTTCTATGGCAAAGTACTTTCTATTACACATTCACACTGATGAATGTACCACAAGTATCTTGCTCAAGGACACTTTGGCATGCAGGCTTGGGGAGCCAGGGATCGAACCAGCGACCTGCTGATTAGTACCTCCTGAGCCACAGCCATCCCGAGCATCCTGTCTTCTTTTAACAACAATCCGTAAAAGTGTGGGAACTGAGGAGCCTGGTCCCTGGATTTTTGGGAGAGGAATATTGTCCCATGTCTGGAATGAGATTCTAGTTGCTCAAAAAAAATTTTTGGTTTGATGATGGGCCAAAAGTTTTTAAGCCTGGTGACAGCTTTGGACTGTAGGCAGGCCAGTTCAGTACCCAGACTCTTCTACAACAAACCCATGCTGCTGTAATAGATACAATATGCATTTATCATTGTGTTGCTAAAATATGAAAGGTGAAAAAGATATCATCTGGATGGGAGCGTGTGTTGTTTGAAAAGTCAGTATATACCTTTCAGTACTGAAGGTCAGTTTCTAGATGTGCAGGGTGCCAGTTACATCAAGTGAAGAGAGTAGGTCTGAATTAACCTTCTGGGGACTTTCTAGGAGAGAAAGGTGGATGGTCACCTTGGCATCACCCACTGGTTTGTGCACTGCTGTTCTGAAACCTCAACTTTGGCAGTTTGAAAGGTGCTGTCTTTGATTTTTTTTTTGAGTCAGAAGTCATGTTGGATACATATTTGGATGAGAGGGTGAAGTGCTAAGTTATCTGTTAGATAGACTTAGTGACGTGGGTATGGTTACTGACAAGAAAATACTAACAGAAATTTCCATTTCCATTAACCAGATTAAAGTCTTGGATCATAACCACAGTATACTGACTAAACTGATGGACATTGTGTATATTATTCTGAATCACCTTAAGATCACCTACAGCCTACATCCTCATATTTTAAACTGTAAAGTGGTACCCGTATATCTTCATTTTCACCAGAATTAGGTTTTATATTTGCGATGCCTGATCACACGTTATGTTTTCTGCTAGTGGGAAGAAGAAGAAGAAGGTTGTGGTTGCAGGCAGCAGATGAGTTGGCCTTAGCTGGAGTGGAGCATCAGTCAGGTGCTGCCACCTGCTGGATTTCTGTGGTCCTTCAGAGACATCTGAGGCTGGGAAGTGACTGCATAATATGAGGGGCCGTTTAGGACATTATTCCTGAAACACTCTCTCACACACACTACTGAAATGCGCTCACACACACTACTGAAACGCCTTCCTGTTTAGCCAAAACGCCTTCCTGTTCATTCGAAACGCCTTCCTGTTCACTCGAAACGCCTTCCTGTTCATTCGAAATGCCTTCCTGTTCACTCGAAACGCCTTCCTGTTCACTCGAAATGCTCTCACACACACTACTGAAACGCGCTCACACACACTACTGAAATGCGCTCACACACACTACTGAAACGCCTTCCTGTTTAGCCAAAACGCCTTCCTGTTCATTCGAAACGCCTTCCTGTTCATTCGAAACGCCTTCCTGTTCACTCGAAACGCCTTCCTGTTCACTCGAAACGCCTTCCTGTTCACTCGAAATGCTCTCACACACACTACTGAAACGCGCTCACACACACTACTGAAACGCGCTCACACACACTACTGAAACGCGCTCACACACACTACTGAAACGCGCTCACACACACTACTGAAACGCGCTCACACACACTAGTGAAACGCGCTCACACACACTACTGAAACGCGCTCACACACACTACTGAAACGCGCTCACACACACTACTGAAACACTCTCACACACACTACTGAAACGCTCTCACACACACTACTGAAACGCGCTCACACACACTACTGAAACACTCTCACACACACTAGTGAAACGCGCTCACACACACTAGTGAAACGCGCTCACACACACTACTGAAACGCGCTCACACACACTACTGAAACGCGCTCACACACACTACTGAAACGCGCTCACACACACTAGTGAAACGCGCTCACACACACTACTGAAACGCGCTCACACACACTACTGAAACGCGCTCACACACACTACTGAAACACTCTCACACACACTACTGAAACGCTCTCACACACACTACTGAAACGCGCTCACACACACTACTGAAACACTCTCACACACACTACTGAAACGCGCTCACACACACTAGTGAAACGCGCTCACACACACTAGTGAAACGCGCTCACACACACTACTGAAACGCGCTCACACACACTACTGAAACGCGCTCACACACACTACTGAAACGCGCTCACACACACTAGTGAAACGCGCTCACACACACTACTGAAACGCGCTCACACACACTACTGAAACGCGCTCACACACACTAGTGAAACGCGCTCACACACACTAGTGAAACGCGCTCACACACACTAGTGAAACGCGCTCACACACACTAGTGAAACGCGCTCACACACACTACTGAAACGCGCTCACACACACTACTGAAACGCGCTCACACACACTAGTGAAACGCGCTCACACACACTAGTGAAACGCGCTCACACACACTAGTGAAACGCGCTTACACACACTAGTGAAACGCGCTCACACACACTACTGAAACGCGCTCACACACACTACTGAAACGCGCTCACACACACTACTGAAACGCCTTTCTGTTTAGCCAAAATTACTTTCGTGTTAAAAAAGTTTGACACATCCAATAAATTTCATTCCACTTCATGATTGTGTCCCACTTGTTGTTGATTCTTCACAAAAAATTCAAATTTTGTATCTTTATGTTTGAAGCCTGAAATATGGCAAAAGGTTGAAAAGTTCAAGGGGGCCGAATACTTTCACAAGGCACTGTATGTGAAAAATGATGAGGATTAGATGAAATTTCATTGTAGTAGCGGTATTGTCAGACACACACTTCTCTTCTGATGCAGCTGTCAAGCATGTCCACATTTGTAGTCGCAACAATAGGTTGGTGCCACACAACAGTGTTTAGATGGTCAAAAGGCAAATATATTGTTCACTTAGCCTGCTTGTAGGCTATTAGTAGACATCAGCGTGATGTTAGCCATGTTTTTATTCCTTCACACAACTTCCTGGCTAAACAGGAAGGCGTTTCAATAGTGTGTGTGAGCGCGTTTCACTAGTGTGTGTGAGCGCGTTTCAGTAGTGTGTGTGAGCGCGTTTCAGTAGTGTGTGTGAGCGCGTTTCAGTAGTGTGTGTGAGAGCGTTTCAGTAGTGTGTGAGAGCGCGTTTCAGTAGTGTGTGTGAGCGCGTTTCAGTAGTGTGTGTGAGAGCGTTTCAGTAGTGTGTGTGAGAGCGTTTCAGTAGTGTGTGTGAGCGCGTTTCAGTAGTGTGTGTGAGCGCGTTTCAGTAGTGTGTGTGAGTGCGTTTCACTAGTGTGTGTGAGTGCGTTTCACTAGTGTGTGTGAGAGTGTTTCAGTAGTGTGTGTGAGCGCGTTTCACTAGTGTGTGTGAGAGTGTTTCAGTAGTGTGTGTGAGCGCGTTTCAGTAGTGTGTGTGAGAGTGTTTCAGTAGTGTGTGTGAGCGCGTTTCACTAGTGTGTGTGAGAGTGTTTCAGTAGTGTGTGTGAGCGCGTTTCACTAGTGTGTGTGAGAGCTTTTCAGGAATAATGTCCTAAACGGCACCTCATAGCTTTACATCTCTGAAATAGCTGAATATTTCAGTTTTTTATCTTTCTTTTTAAAGAGAATCCAGACTAATGAAGTATTTTCTAGTGATGCAGAACTTCATTAATGTATTGAAGACCTTGCACCCATTCAGTGAAAGGGAAACCTGGCTAAATTAGGTCCTGAAGCGAGGCGTTAATTTACAGGAAACTCAGCTGAACAGATTTGGAATTAATTTTGAATGTGTAGAGGAAATGGATTCCACATCAGGTTATACTGACTGGATTTAAGTAGACTGCCTGGAGCCTTTAATTTCTGTATATTTTGCTTCCAATGAGGCAGATTTTCTTGTAATTTTTAAAAAGTAGTCTTGATCACTAGTTCTTCAGGCTTTCTCAGAGTCTTTAAAAGATTTTCCTTAGACATTGGCTGCTTTTTCACTCATTTTCAGATGTTTTGGCACAGTGTGCAGTGAGCTTTTACAAGTGGAGGACAAAAGAAGAAGTGGCCGGCCTGGGAAAAAAACTATCTACAGAAGATGAGCAACATTGGAAGTTTACTACTATCTACTGAAGCCTCACCAGATGTGGTCTCATTCTTAAGGAAGGGAAATGGGAGAAAAGGCCAAATTTCCAAATTAGTGGCATCAGGTATTATTGTGTAATGAACCCAAATTTGAAAATTTTGGTTCCAATCATCATAAATATGTAAGGAGGAGGTCAGGAGAGCGGTACAATATGAGTCCCTACAGCCATTTGCAAAAGACGATGGAGGTGCAGTCATGGTTTGGGGATTTTTATGAATGCAGAAAAATAATTTGTGATTTTGATCCACCATGAAATTCAGTTCAGTTCAATTTTATTGATATAGCACCAAATCATAGCAAATAGTCACCTTTATATTATAAGATAAGGTAAAAACCGACAGTGGGAAGGAAAAACCCCCTTTTATCAGGAAGAAACCTCCAACAGAACCAGGCTCAGGGAGGGGCAGTCATCTGGGGCTGAGAGAAGAGAGACAGAGATTAATAATAACTAATGATTAAATGCAGAGTGGGGTATAAACAGAGTGAAAAGAGATGAATGAAAAGAACCAGTGCATCATGGGAACCCCCCAGCAGCCTAGGCCTATAGCAGCATAACTAAGGGAGGGTTCAGGGTCACCTGATCCAGCCCTAACTATAAGCTTGATCATAAAGCATAATCTTAAATACCACCTGGAAATCATCCGAATGCCACTGACCTCAGTGATCCCAGACCCACTGCTGATGGATATAATGTAACTTGAGGCGAAGAAAATGCTCTGTTTGAATTCTTGTCTGAAGTTATGCTAGCTGGAAACCAACTATTTTCTTTGACTAAAAGAAATAAAAATTAGCATCATTTAGGCTCACCACTTAAAACATTGTTATCAAATGCTTTAATTTGTATATAAATGTATATGAAAAATATGTTACTTACAAATCTGACAAAAAAAATGCTGATCCATGCTGATGATGCTGATGGTGAGCAAAGCAAAACAGTGACCTGTTCAGCTAATGCAAAAAATCCACTTCAGCAGGTTGTAGATAATCACAGCTGAAGAAAAATGTATCTCTTTCCCCTACTGAGGCTTTACTGAAATTAAATAAATTTTGACTCAACAAAAATGTGAAACTTGTGTGAATCTTTAATTTTAAGGTAACTTTTAGCTCATCCAGATGAGCCTATGCAGTGTTGAGCGGTCTGCCCATCCAACCATCCATTCACAGGAATCACCGTTCCTCCTGTAGTGGTGGTCAGATTTCAGTGAAACTTGCATACAATCATCACCTGATGGGTCTTTAACCAAACTGTGCTCCAGGTCAAGGTCAAGGTCATATTGGTCATTTTACAGTCACGTAACCAGTTTCATAAGAATTGTTACTCCTGCTAGAATATTTTTCACATTTTAGTGTTTAATCTGTTAATGAGTTTTATCTGTGCTGTTTGTGAGCCTGCAATACAACCAACCAATGACAAAAACCCTGTAATTCACCTGTAATTTACAATAACCCGTGAACGGTGACGGATCGTGAGCCAGATGAGCTACAACATCACTGATGCTCTAGTTTGATGTTACTGAGTTGAAAAATATACAGTTGGCATATATAATATATTACACCAATGTTCACAGTCCACAGTCACATAAAAACTACATTTAAACTTTGTTTAAAAATGCTAAAAGTTAAATAAAAACAGCAAATGCAGGATAACATTTACAAAATAAAAGAAACGTGAAGTAAAGCTAAGAATGATTTCAGACACAGGAACTTAGGAACTAACTTCTTTAACATTTTGTTTGTTGATGTTATAATAGATAATAGAGAGGTCCATCTGCTACAGTTTACCCATTCACCTGAACTCTGGAGGGGACGGTTTACAAAAGACACCTTTAAACTCCGTAGTCACCTCCTCCCCCCCCCCCACACACCTATGGCAAACAGTGTCAGTTGACTTTGGTGTGTTTGCTTGTGAGTGCTGGCCGTGCATTGTTCAGCAGGGAGACAACAGGTAATGGAGACACATTAGGTGTGAGGTGGAACCTGAAGCCCCAGATACACACACACACACACACACACACACACACACAGAGTGAGATTGCAACACCCTTCTCCTGGAGCTGTTTGAGCAGTGAGGGTAAAGTTATGAATTAGTAATGAAATGCTGACACATTCCCGAATACTTCCCTTGTGTGAGGCTAAATGAATCACTGGAAAAACAGCAGCTACTCAAAAGGGAGTGTGAAGAGCAGAGTAAACTGGGACATAACTTCATTTTGAAATCCATTATTTTGTTCAACATATTGTTTCATCATACGGACTTGATAATTGGTGTTGCGGCTTTATTCTTGTGTCCAACAATTTTAAGCCTGCATTGTTGCAGTGATAGGTTTAGATGTTGGTCACACTGTGAACAGGGTGTGTGAAAGAGAAACGAGTTATACCACATACTTGGTAAAGATTACATCAGAATACATATTTCTAAACAACTCTGAACAAGAAGTTTCCAAAAGTTTGATTCCAGCATGTGTGTGAGTCTGTGTCTGTGTCTGCATGTGTGTGAGTCTGCATGTGTGTGAGTCTGTGTGTGTGTGAGTCTGCATGTGTGTGAGTCTGTGTGTGCGAGTCTGCATGTGGGTGAGTCTGCATGTGTGTGAGTCTGTGTGTGTGTGTGAGGCTGCATGTGTATGTGTGAGTCTGTGTGTGAGTCTGCATGTGTATGTGTGAGTCTGTGTGTGTGTGTCTGTGTGAGGCTGCATGTGTGAGAGTCAGCGTGTGTGTGTGCGAGTCTGTGTGTGCGTGTGAGTCTGCATGTGCGTCTGTGTGTGAGTCTGCGTGTGTGTGTGTGTGAGTCTGCGTGTGTGTGTGTGGTATTATGTATGATGTAAAATCTCTTTTCTTCTCACACAGACCCATTGTTGTAAAATGGGAGCACTCGTGTCCCAGTAACTAATGCACCCAGCACTCAGCGCAGAGACTGATAACGAGCAGCAGCCTTAGAAGGGAATCACCAGAGAAACAGGAACATTATGATTAGCATCATCGGGACGTCATTGAAATGGAAACGTGCAAATACAGGACGGTCTCCTGATATCCAGGCCGGAGTAAGGAAACGTGTTTAATGTCCAAAAAGTGTGAAGGAATAGGCAAAATATGATTAAACACAAAACAGAATCATCATTATTACACTGGAGACTCGGAGCAGGAGAATCAGGATGACCACAGGGCTGCACACCAAGAAGACGACACTCCGGGCCCCACGGGAAATCTGAATATTTGATCAATCCAGAACATCAATGAAGAAAACACTCGGCATGATTTCAGGCACATGTGCAGCCCTGTACCCACATTCAGATGTGCTACACAAAAAGTAAGAGTATGAAGACAGGATTGTATCAAATAACTGTTTTGGAAACTGGTGAAACAAATACATCAGATCACAATCAGTCATAATTCTACTTAAATAATGAAGAATAATCTACATTACATTACTGGACCATAATTACTGATTTATGTTGTAACATGAAAAGTACTCTAGTCAGTACTGGTGGGGTTGGACTGGGGGTGGAGGACCCTCTGGATGTGCCCCTGGTCAGAAGGTGATGTTACCATGTTAGTGTCTGAAAGTCTGTGTGAGATGATTATTTGTTAGAAAATCAAACAGTGACAAAAACACACAAAATGCGCACAAAGAGAAGCGAAACGAGCTGCAACACAAGGAGGCAGAAACTGACCAGAACAACGAACAAACGCACACAGCACTGTGTGCTACACTCCCCTCTCAGTCGCTTTGGGTCCCTTTTCCATGCTCATGTCCGGGAACCTGTTGTCTGATAATCTGCAGGTTATCTGAAAAATATGAAGTATATTGTCAAAAGTTTTCACTCAGAGATCTGGAAGAACGGTCAAAAATTCCCGTAAACACTCCTGAACCTTCCCAGGAGAGCAGAAGCTGTCGTAGCCGTAAAGGGTGGGCCCACATATCGAAGCCTGTGGATTAAGAACGGATGTTACTCAGGTTCATACACGTGAAGGTAGAGGAGCGAATACTTTCGGTGATATAATGTTGCTGCTTTTTGTTGATGTTAGTATTCTTATGAATAATCAGCTTGTATATTTTATTATTGTCATTGAACCACAGTTTAAGATCTTTACCAATATAGACTCATTTTCCAAACAATGAGATGCTCCTCAGGTGAGGTGCTCAGCATATGGATGTCATTCCAGGCCAAGGTTCCACGTTTGTCCTTTCACAGTAAAGTTCTGGAGATTTTCAGGGATGAATCATCTGTTCACAGGTGAGACTGAGTAGAAGCATTTCCCCTACTGAACACAGACATCCTTATTAAAGGAAAACCATTCCCTCAATGACACTTTGAGTGCACGATGCTTTCAATGTGAAGACCTTCACCTGAAGCTGGACCGCTGCTTCTGTTTTCCCAGCACCACATCCCAGAAATCTGCCGTGTGCTTCAAATCGTGACACAAATGGAGACCCTCGCTGAGGTAGTAACTCCTCCACTGGGACCTCCATGTTTCCAAGATACCAGAAGATCCACAACACCAGGCTGAAGAACATAAGGAGTGGCCCGGAGAAGACAAAGAAATCCCAGAAGTTGAGGGGAGCAAAGATCCCAGTGAAGAAAAGGACGAGGCCTACTGCATCCAGGAAGAGGGCCCCAAAGAAAAACACCAATAAAGGTGGAATAATCCATAAGGAGGAAATAACTGATACAAAGTTTTGCCAGCTTTTCAGTTTATATTAGACACAAAAATATGAGTGAAACAAATTCAGAACTAATGCGTCCTCTCTTCTCTGAGCCACCTCTGAGTCTGACAATCAGGAGGACTTTAAACTGTCACATCACATTCCTTTCTCCATCTCACATTTACCTCATGACTCCGACTGACAGAGAGGAAAAATGTTTCCTTAATGACAACAAGAGATTTCCCGTCTCCATCTCTGGATGGGACCTCATTTCAAACATATTGCTGCAGCATGAACAGACCAGAGCTTCATCTCTGGCCCACAGGTGGAGATTTTAGCCCTAAACGTGATTTGAAATCCTAGGATGCTGTTTAACCCTTCAGAAGCTGACATTAAAAAAAAGCAATGAGTAAAAAAAAAAAGAAAATTAACCTTCTTGGAGGAGGAAGAAATGTGGCTTTTCATAACATAGATATTACCAGGTGTGAGACAGTCACCCACGAAGGGAGTCAGACAATGACTACAGCCAATCACACTTTATTCCAAAAAAAAAAAAAAAGACATCTGCCACAAAATCAGAGGTAAAAATAAAACATTGTGTGCGCGGCCCTTCTCCTTACTGCGGATGTGGGGCTCTTCCCTGATTAAGAAATGGTCTTCCCTATTTCATAATTTCAACAAAGTGACTTCAGTTTTTCAGTCTGTTGGAGTTTTTGCAGCAACGGGAAGGTGAGGGGCGGAGTCTGCCTTTCACCGGTCATCACCTGTAAAGAAGAACAGGAGAGACGAGGGTTTGGTTATAGGTCGGGTTTAGACTCAGAATAAAGTATCAATTTTAAATTCATGTGCACAGCATGAAGTTGGACAACTTTAATAAGTCGACTTCCCCGAGAAAAGAAGGAAGAGGTGCAACAATGTGACAATGTGGTATAAAAAAAAATAAAAAAAATTAACACTTGTTGAAATAGAAAGATTCAAAAATGACTCAAAGATTCAAAAAAATTAAGAAAGAAACTTTTAGGTTTCAGGGCTGCAACTATATTTTTTAATTACTCGAACCTTCATTTTGAAAACAGAAAAAGTGTTAATTTCATAAAAGGTCTTTCATATTCCTTTAGTGTAGTTTGAACTTCAGATTATCCCAGCAGTCCAAATGACCCTGAGAAATTATAACCAACATGCGGGCGACACCGCTGCCTCGGTAACCGCTCAGAGAGTGAGAGGCACACACTCAGCGTTACGAGTCTACTACGGCAACAAGTACACGCATGACAAACACTCAGCACCTAATCTTGAACCTAGCTGCAGGATTTAATGCACGTTGTGAAATACCGTGTTTGCAGTTCGCGCTCCACCAATATGTTCAATCTAGCTGATAAACACATTAGCTGGTGATTCATGATACAGACAGGCGGCTGCTACAGAGGCAATGTTATCCTTAGGTGGAGGCCTGTGTTCACAGATAACATTATTTGCCTTCACTTCTGCAGTGTGACCCCGCCCACACCTGTTCTTTTTCTCAAAGCAGAGCAGCCTGTGTAACCTTTACTGACTCCCAGTTTAATTCAGTATACACAAGGTTTGAGGATCTGTGAAGAGCGCAAAAATAATAATTTAAATCAATAACATTTAAAATGCAATTAAGCACAACAGCTTCAGAAGAGAGACGTGCAAAAGGAGATCAAAATAAAATACGATCCAAACATAAACACGACTGCAGTAATCAGGCTCATAATCAACCAGCAGGTCATATTCTAGGAAACTGAAACATGTTCTTCAGTTAGAGCTAGACTCCGATTTAGTCCATGAATCAATGAGTCAGAAAAAAAAAAACCTTTCTGTAAAGTAATTTTGATAAATCAACTCTGAACACTACTCTTCAGAAACATCAACTTCCTGGTTTTTACATTTTTAAATAAACTAAAAACTTTGTGAAAATTCACGATTTTGCATTTTATTTGCCTAAATAGTCAAACGTAAAGAGGTTTAGTCAGTGAGTCCAGTCCTAAACCACAAACTTTTTCAGGTAAAGTCTTGATTCTGTTAGTCTGGGGCTACATTTAATCTTTAGTCTGGGGAACCTGCTTTAAGAGTGGGTCCTGGAAACCCTGTAAATGTAGAAGACTAAACTCCGGCTGAGGAATGCTGTCTCCTGTGCTTAATTCCCAAAAACATTTGGCCTCAGCTTTGTCTCACTGCTTGCTTGTCTACACCGTAACATCAGAGCCTCATTGTTCAGCATGCAGTGTTTGCTTTTGTGACCACACCATTTGTTACATTTCCATATCTCAAGATCATTAACCAGGTTAGATAATATGGGAATCAGGCTAGGGGCCATTAGAGTCAACTACACAGATTCATGTAGAATCCCTGCTGGTCTGTGTGACTGGGTGCCCAGCAATAGCTATACCCACCTTCCACCCACCCATCTACCTACCTACCGCACTCCATTCCACTGGATCAATAAGCGCTGCTGAGTTCCATTAAAATGCAATTGTGCCTTTTGGCCCAAAGGGTGTCTGGCTTGCCAGCCAGTTACAAGCAAACTGATGGCTAAAATAATAACTGTGAAGGTGAGCAGAAATGGTCAGGCTCATTAATTAAAAGCTGCCACAGGCCACTGAAGATCTTTTCAGAGCAGCCGGGGGAAGAAAAAGTAAAAAACAAAACACTGTTATTACAGATATTCATGAGCAGAGCGCTGAGAAAGGTCCCGGAAAGCTGGTGTTTGGGGGGAGGCGTGGGGGTTGGATCCAGCTCTAGTGCGAAGGCCCCCCCATCCCTCAATATTCACTGTGGGTGTCATCTGAGAGTACTGTGATGTAAAACATCTCATTATGACTGAGGTGGCAGCACGGGGAGTGGGCTGCCATGTCAGCATGTACTACAATTAGGATGCCAGCATCACTGATGAAAGGGTTAATGCTGTGGCAGTGAGCACCTAATAACAAGCAAAACAACAGCAGACTGGCAGGAAGGGTGAACGCAGGGCAACCTGCTGAATATTTATGACTTTCAATTAGAACTGTTTCTGGGTTCCACATGGCCAGGCTTTCTGGGGATCATACATTTTTCAGAGGCATGCTTTAACTTTTAGAGACTGTAACAGGTTATAGTGTCAGTTGGTTAGGGAGGGGGAGAATGGGTCTTGAAAGTCTCAGCAGCATCGAACAAGTTACAATAACAGACTGCAGACAGAGAGGAGTGAAGACGGCCCCTGGTTTGCTGTTGGGTGAAATACGCACCGTGAGCTGTCAGAGGAGCCGCTCTGCTTTGCCGTCCTGTGCCTGCAGACCCAGACCCGAGCTCTTCAGCACTCCCAGCTCCATGTTTTTGTATGCTGGGGATGCGGACTCGGTCCCTCCATCAAAGCCTTTGTTGTCGTGGCCCGACAACACTCCACTGCCACCTTCCCAAATAACCGGAGGCGGCGCAGACGCACGCACGGTGCCGTACATCTCCTTCTCATTCCCCATGCTCTTCTTCTTGATGTCACCTGGTTCCAGGGGCTTCATGCGTCTCATGGAAAGCCTCTCGGACAGTTTCCTCGCCCAGTGCCTGAAGTTGATGGAGTTCGTCCTGTCGGCCGAGTGAAGCTGTACGTTCCCCGTGTACCACAGTACCCACCACATTAGACTAAGAAAAATGATGATTGAGCCCGTGTATATGAGGAAATCCCCATAGAAGCGGCCGTCCAGATAAAGCTTTCCGAAAATCCCGACTAGTAATACAATCAGACCAACAGCGTCAAAAACGACGGCGAGGAAGAATAAAGGCGCGCAGTTCCCCACGAAGCTGCGGGCCATAACGGGGCAGAGACCGGAGCCCGAGTGACGGCGCTGAACAGCGCAAACAACTCGTTTTTCAGCACGCACATTTCCCCCAGCACCTGTGCGGTGATCACCTGTGCGCTGGCCCCGCCCTGAATCACGCCACTGAATCAAAAGTGGGCTCCCATTTTTTGCTTATGTTTATGCTACCTTCAAATGCAGAGTAAATTTCAAACCTGACAAGAGACATAACCGTGGGCCGTGTTACATGGTTTATAGTGGGGAATCCACCTCAGCAGAAATATAGCTGAAAAGGTCATTTTGTTCCAATTAATAAGTTCAGCTATTACAAATCTACTGACAGGCATATTTAACTTGAGCAGTTATCCATCTAGCACTGAGGTCCAACAGGACAAGCACAGAGATGAGTCCACTGTCAGAGGCTGTAAGAAGATCATTTGTAACCTTCACTAATGCTGTTTCTGTACTGTGATGAATTCTGAAACCTGACTGAAACTCTTCAAATAAACCGTTCCTCTGCAGATGATCAGTTAGCTGTTTGAATCACATCAAAAAGATAATCGTGGAGGAATTCTAACCTTAAACTTAGTTACAGCACTTTCACAAAGACTCCTACTGTAATAAAAACTTATTCCCCACTGCTGTGTAATCCATTAAAGTAAATGTAAATGTTACTAAGAAATGATCAGACAGGAGGGGGCTTTCAGGGAATACTGTTAGGTCTTCAGTTTCTATGCCATATGTCAGGACAAGATCTAGAGTATGATTAAAGTGGTGGGTGGGCTCCTTTACATTTTGACAGAAGCCAATTGAATCTAATAATAGATTAAATGCAGTGTTGAGGCTGTCATTTTCAGCATCTACATGGATGTTAAAATCACCCACTATAATTGTTTTATCTGAACTGAGCACTAAATCAGATAAAAAGTCTGAGAAATCAGACAGAAACTCTGAGTAAGGACCAGGTGGACGATAGATAATAACAAATAAAACAGGTTTTTGAATTTCCCAATTAGGGTGGACAAGACCAAGAGTCAGGCTTTGAAAAGAATTAAAACTCTGTCTGGGTCTCTGATTAATTACTAAGCTGGAATTGAAGATTGCTGCTACTCCTCCTCCTCGTTCTGAGCTTCGAGCATTCTGACAGTTAGTGTGACTCGGGGGTGTTGATTCATTTAAACTGTAACCAGGTTTCTGTAAGGCACAATAAATCAATATGTTGATCAATTATTAAATCATTTACTAACAGTAAATGATTTACTAAATGTTTTTTGTCTAGCACTTTTCATATAGGTTGGTGTAGTTCAAAGTGAATGAGTGACAAGATAATACCAAGTCAGATCAAAAGATAATTAGACCAAATGGATAATATACTACAACTTAAAATCAGTTACAAAACATAGAAATCAAAACTAAAGAAAAATGTGAAGTCAAAGTTGTGCTTTTTGTGCAATAAAACATGACCTGCAGTGTGCAGATGTTTTGGTTGCATGACCAGGGAAAATGAGAAGCACAGCCTTTTACCATATTCATTCAGCTGCAGTTGTGACCCAGGCTCTCCTTGGAACGAACACTCTTCATGATAACACTTCATACCTGGGAGCTGCACAGCACAACCACAGTATGACCTCCTGGTCAATGAGCACCTCCCCTGGAGCCGTAGGGGCGGGTGGGGCAGCTGGGGGAGGTTAAGGGCTTTGCTAAAGGGCACCTCTGTGGAAGTAATGAGAAAAGAATCAGCATGTTTCACTTCCCCCCAATTCTTTTTGCTGAATGGGTGGAGTATCATGAAAGTTCGGAGTACATCACATTTTTGTCTTTTTAGCATCACATTTAGGAGCGTAAAGGTTGCATAATGCAAGGACTAACCTTCACTTCGACCTATTAAAAATAAGAAGTTTTACATTGCTGTGCAGACATTTGCAGTTACTGAGACTATGAAAATGATATGAGTGCAGACTGAAGCCAATGGTGACATAATGTCTCCCTTCCTTCTTTGGCTGTATTTGGCCTCTTTTCTGGATCAACTGTGTACACTCATTTAGTAATTTTAATATTCCAACTATAATTAAAGGTAGTAATATTTTCCCCCCTTACTCTTCTGAATGGCAGACAGAAGTTTCCCAGCAACCTTCTCCTCAGTAGACCTCAGACAATTCTGCTATTCATCTGGGCAGGGCTCACTGAAACGGCAACGTAGTCACACAATGAATGATTTCATGACTTATTAAGCTCCGTGATTAACTGGAAGAAGCAGCAGATTACATGGATTTCCTTCAGTGAAGTCCTTCATGGCTCAAGATGATTCCTTTGCCATATGCAAAGCATCTGCTGGGGAATATGACAAGAATAAAAGCTTGATATGGGGGCTGATCATGATGTCTTCCTCACAGCCTGCAGAGGAGCTCAGCAGTTACAGCACAAATCTTAAACTAGCTTGTTAAATAGGCAGGATCGTATGTTTATGAGTCTATACTGATTCGGACTGCGCCAGAGAACATGTAGAGAAAATCCCCCTATTTCAGGCGTCACTGTATAAATAAATTGAGCCGCTAGAGGGCACCAGTCATCTTCAGATCAGAGGTGAACCTGCATGAAGCACTGCAATGGAAGCAGAGTGAGCTGATTAAGCAGCAGTACCAATGTAAAAGATCTGGAAAAGCGACAATTTTTACATGAAAATTAAAAATGAAATAAATTTGAAATCAATGTAAAATGAATCCCAGCAACTGTGAGAAAGGTTGCGCATGAGGGTGCATGCAGATGTAGATATATAGAAATAAATACTTTAGATAATCAATTCTGAGCTAAGCTACATATACTATAAAAATTCAGAAAGCTGCAGCTGCAGACAAACCGCATTACTGCACATGTGCAGACACATCAGAATGTGTTCCTGAGGTTAAAGTTTTCAGTCTGCATTAACACACTGCAGTGCAGCAGTGCAGCAGCCTATGGTGTAATGTACCACCAGATAGCTTCTGTGAGATGGAACAGGTCCGAATTTCTTCAAGTATTCGTTAGCAATATGGTGGCAAATATTTGATATTTGTCATCATATCAGGAGTTACAGACATGCAATTATTTAAAACTGCATCTAATGTGATTTTTATATCACCAATACATCAGAATCACAGCATGTCGCTGAAAAGTGATGCTCACAGTGACAGACTTGCAGAAAATGACAAAGCGCAGGTTTATTCGGGTCTACTGAACCGTTTAGCATGTTGTAGCTCATTGTTTTGCTTTCCTGCCACAAAATTCCACTGGAGTGACGCTGGAGCAGGAAGCTGTTCAGAACTTCACAGTACAGAAAAACAGACAGGCAGTGTTAGCAGCTTTGTGATGATGTATAGCTATCAGCTTGAGAATGCAGCACAATGCAACACAGTAGCTCAGTGGTTAACGCTGCTGGCTCATAACAAGATGACTCTTTCTGCATGTTTCACATATAAAACACGCACAGATGCCCAAAAGGATTGTGTGAATTTTCTAATGACGTACAAACAACATGCTTGGTAAATGCTGCCCGTCTTGAACCAGGACACTCTCAGGAGTTTTACTCTCTGCTTAAATAAAGGTTAAACAAAGAAAAATAATGATTGATCTGACATTTGCAGTTTGGTCAGATCATATTCAGTAAATCACTCATTTTACTCTGTCATTTGTTGCTAACTTATCAGGTGGTAAAATACTTCAACAGCTTGTTCTTCCACCTAAATGTAACTAAACAAAATCAGCTGTTCATACTGTGGTCGAAGCTGTGAAAAAACAAATTCAGTTAAAAGTGGAACAGCATCATTTTCAGTCCTAGGGAGAAATCCTTTATCCATCCATCACAGTGATGGATGGATAGATAAAGGCAATTTAAAAAAGGTGATAAAAAAGAGAGAATGTACATTAACTGAAATGAGTACCTCAGTCAGGTTTCGTTACTGCACCACTCTCTGATTAATGTCTGGACTTTGACGGGGTCACTGCAACATCTTGATTCTTTTTCAGCCATTCTGTTATAGATTTGCTTATGTGCATGTGATCGTTGTCCTGTTGCATGACCTATTTCTGACCAAGCTTTAGCTGTTGCACAGCTGACTCTAGAATATGTTGGCTTACAGAGGAATTCTCAATGACTGCAAGGCACCCAGGTCCTGTGGCTGCAATCCAAGTCCAAATCATCACTCTCACACTACAGTGTATGACCGAGATGTTGTGTTTGGTTTTTGCCAAACGTGGTGCTGTGCATTATGTGCCACACATCTCCACTTTGGTCTCATCTTTCCAAAGAACAGAAGTCTTGTGGTTTGCTCAGATGCAGCTCTGTAAACATGAGCCATGCTGCCATCTTCTTTTTAGAGAGAAGAAACTTTCTTCTGGCAACCAGACAAGCCACATTGGTTCAGTTTTCTAACTGTATTATTATGAACTGAGATGAAGAGTCTGAGATGAAGCTCTTAATGATGGACTAACATAGCCTGACTGAAGTACTTCTAAAAAAATTAAAATGTATACTACTGCTGTATCTTTCAGCACTAATGAAGAAGGAAAGCTAATTAGCAGCTATGTTTTGTAGGGTTAGTGAAACTGGCCATTTGACATATTGATCTGCTACCTTGTGGCTGGCTACAGAGCTAAGGTTAGGCTAATATAAATATTTTAGCACAGGGGAGATGAGCGTTAAATTATTCTCACTAAAAGAGACAAATGCATCACATGGCAGGAAGAGGACACTGAAAATGCACAAATCTTCACCCAGGAGGAAGTCTCAGATGAGCCACAGCAGCAGATCAGTCATCAGTATGTTCCTGCATGTTTGGACCATCACAAAGTCCTGATTCTAAGCTTATTGTCTATATGGAAACTAAAGCCTTTCATTGTACCTATGTGCCATATTAAAATCACATTTTTTAAAGAAAACATTTTCTGAAATGCAAAAATAAATAATCAGTAACATATCGTCAAATACAGTAAAGTATACATACAACCTAAACTAAGACATAATAAAGTAGCCCTTGCTCTGTCTTCTTGAAGGGCTTTCTTACATCAGAGTTCTGACAGTGTTGAGGTAGATTTGGTGTGTGTGTGTGTGTGTGTTTCTGCATGTTTGTGTGCTGGTGAATGAATGTGTGGTTTTAAGTCTTTAAAGGAGCATGTGGTGAAGAAAAGCAAACATATCCCTGTTCTCAGAACTCAGGTTTGCCCTTAGCGTTGATGCAACATTTCCTGCTGCAGAAAACAGACGTTCTGATGGTTACATGTTAATAATTAATGTTAATATTAATTCAGTGTCCAGCCAGCAGCTCCAGGTCAGTGGCTCAGAGTTTTACTGGCCCATGTATATTTTTACTCTCCTGGAGAGAAAAAAAATTATATTTGTAATTTTAAATATTAATACAATTTAATTAATTCATTCATTTATATTAATCTAAATCTGCAAAATAATGTTTCTAAAGCCTTGGAATAAATACGGTCTAGTACACCCGACGTCCCCCCTTTAGACTCACCCCTGCTAGCTGCAGGTATCACTGTGATATAACGCTGCCTGATTTAAACATTGTATCAGGCTAAGTTAACAGGTCATCTGCATAATTTAACTTCTGTGTCTTTACTGTAGATTTTTGGCTGTGTAAATTAAACAGCGGAGGACGAGAGCAGCTTCAGAGTTCACTTTTCTTCACACTAGTGCTGGTTGATCAGGCGGTTTAATGGAGGGCGCCTCCAGCTGTTTCCCATTAAGGGTTTTAATAGTGGTTACAGGAACAAGTGCTGCTGCTTTGAATGCTAGAAAAACATTTTCTTTCACTCCATCTGAGCTCACCATCTCAGTGATGGCTCCACCAGGTGTGTGCAGACAGATTCTGGCTCCACATTAAACTATGACAGCACCATCTTCACTGCTGCAGTTGTCTTATCAGTCCTTTGGGTGAAAAACTGGAGCCTACACAGGCTTAATGTTGTAATACTTTTTATTCACATGCGTGGTCCTAAATACGTTCCTATTGCAGGTCTATTTATAGATGCTAACTTGAGTGAAACGGTGGCACATAAATTCAATTAAATTTTATTTGTATAGCACCAAATCACAACAAACAGTTGCCTCAAGGCACTTAGTATTGTGGGTAAAGACCCTACAATAATTAAAGAGAAAACCCAACAGTCAAAATGACCCCCTATGAGCAAGCATTTGGCGACAGTGGGAAGGAAAAACTCCCTTTTAACAGGAAGAAACCTCCAGCAGAACCAGGCTCAGGGAGGGGTAGTATTCTGCTGTGACTGGTTGGGGCTGAGGGGAGAGAGACAGGAAAAAAGACATGCTGTGGAAGAGAGACAGAGATTAATAATGATGATTAAATACAGAGTGAAGTATAAACAAGTAAATAAAGGTGAATGAAAAGAAACTTTTCAGAAACTTTTCAGCATCGCTCTGAGACCGGATGTTTCTAATTTTATAAATACTGCGCAAATGCAAAAAAGTGGTCCTACAAACATAGATGGTGACACCTGAGTGCTACAGAGTTGTGGATTAAATGAAGCACCAAAGCAAAAGATTAGTTTCAAATTTTTTATAATAGAGTTATTCGAGTTACTCGATGAATCGTTGCAGTCCTACAGCAAACCACTTCCAGGTGCATCCTCCAGAAGGGTGGAGAGGCACAGAGGGAGGACCTGCCTCTGAAACAAAATGGAAGAATAAAAGAACACATACTGACAGGAAAGGAAGAGACAAAAGGAGAGACAGGTAGAAAATGTTCCATCAGTACAGGAGGTCCAGAAGACCATGACTCAACTCAGAAACAGGGTAATTCACTTAGCAAGCGAATAAGCATTAACATAAATAAAGCAGGTAGCATGCTCACCAGCTGGTCGAATTCATCGTCTGATGTTTTGTATTAGAACAGCTACGTACCACAGACCTTCAAGGTGGCTGTAATTAAACCGCTACTTAAAAAGCCATCACTGACCCAGCTGTCTTAGCGAATTATAGGCCAATCTCCAACCTTCCTTTTCTCTCCAAAATCCTTGAAAGAGTAGTTTTAAAACAGCTAACTGATCATCTGCAGAGGAACGGTTTATTTGAAGAGTTTCAGTCAGGTTTCAGAATTCATCACAGTATAGAAACAGCATTAGTGAAGGTTACAAATGATCTTCTTACAGCCTCTGACAGTGGACTCATCTCTGTGCTTGTCCTGTTGGACCTCAGTGCAGCTTTGATACTGTTGACCATAACATTTTATTACAGAGATTAGAGCATGCCATAGGTATTAAAGGTACTGCACTGCAGTGGTTTGAATCATATTTATCTAATAGACTCCAATTTGTTCATGTAAATGGGGAGTCGTCTTCACACACTAAGGTTAATTATGGAGTTCCACAAGGTTCTGTGCTAGGACCAAGTCTATTTACACTATACATACTTCCCTTAGGCAGTATTATTAGAAAGCATTGCATAATTTTTCATTGTTAGGCAGATGATACCCAGCTTTATCTATGGATGAAGCCAGATTAGTTAAACTGCAGGAATGTCTTAAAGACATAAAGGCCTGGGTGACCGCTAATTTCATGCTTCTAAATTCAGATAAAACTGAAGTTCTTGTACCAGATACTTACTCTGGATGGCATTACTTTGGCCTCCAGTAACATTGTGAGAAATCTTGGAGTCATTTTTGACCAGGATATTTCATTCAATGCACATATTAAACAAATATGTAGGACCACTTTTTTACATCTGCGCAATATTTATAAAATTAGAAACATCCTTTCTCAGACTGATGCTGAAAAGTTAATCCATGCATTTATTACTTCTAGGCTGGACTATTGTAATTCATTATTATCAGGCTGTCCTAAAAGCTCCCTGAAAAGCCTTCAGCTGATCCAAAATGCTGCAGCTAGAGTACTGACAGGGACTAGAAAGAGAGAGCAGATTTCTCCCATAGTGGCTTCTCTTCATTGGCTCCCTGTTAAATCTAGAGTAGAATTTAAAATCCTTCTCCTAACATACAAGGTCTTGAATAATCAGGCTCCATCTTATCTCAAAGCCCTTATAGAGCACTTCGTTCTCAGACTGCTGGCTTACTTGTGGTTCCTAGGATACTTCAGAGTAGAATGGGAGGCAGAGCCTTCAGCTTTCAGGCCCCTCTTCTGTGGAACCAGCTCCCAGCTTGGATTCAGGAGACAGACACCCTCTCTATTTTTAAGATTAGGCTTAAAACTTTCCTTTATGATCAAGCTTATAGTTAGGGCTGGATCAGGTGAATCTCAACCCTCCCTTAGTTATGCTGCTACAGGCCTAGGCAGCTGGGGGGTTCCCATGATGCACTGAGTGTTTATTTTCAGTCACCTCTTTTTAGTCTGTTTATACCCCACTCTGTATTTAATCATTAGTTCCACAGTGTGTCTTTTGTCCTGTCTTTCTCCCCTCAGCCCAACCGGTCACAGCAGATGACTGCCCCTCCCTGAGCCTGGTTCTGCTGGAGGTTTCTTCCTGTTAAAAGGGAGTTTTTCCTTCCCACTCTTGCCAAGTGCTTGCTCATAGGGGCTTTTTTGATTGTTGGGTTTACGGTGTAATTATTGTAGGGTCTTTACCTTACAATATAAAATGCCTTGAGGTGACTGCTTGTTGTGATTTGGGGATCAATGCAATATTAGGCAGGTGGTCAAATGTTTTGCTTCAACTATAAGTGGATCACACTCCCCAGCCTCTCTGGGAAATTGTCTGTTAGTCAAACCTTGGATTCGTCCTGGTCGTGGAACACTGGACCAGCTCTTTATCCTTTTAAGGATATTTGAGGTTGTGTGGGAGCTTGCCCAACCAGTCTACATGTTCTGTGGACTTGGAGAAGACATTACACCCTGACCCTCAGAGTATCCTGTGGGGGTTGCTTTGGGAGTATGGGGTGTCTGGCCTGTTGTTAAGGGCCATTTGTTCCTTGTAAAACTGCAACGAGACCTTGGTTGATATTGCCGGCAGTGTTGGACTTGTTTTCAGTGGGCACTGGACTCCAGTCAAATGTTTGGACGCTCTTAGGGTGTCACTGAAGGTAAAACAAGGGAAGTGGAACAAAATACAAAACACGTGAACCAAGAGACTATCAAAATAAGACAGGAAATAACTAACACTGAGACCAGGACTAAGACAGAAGACAGAAGATAAACAATATGGAGATGAGATAGGAGGACAGAATGGGACTACAAAAGGGATTAACCAACTATCAATTAAAGCAGGCAGGAAAATAGAGGCAGAGAAAACAGGAAGAGAGACATAACCAAATGGGAAGACAAGATTAACTTGACACAATAAACAGGGAAACCAGACAACCACGGGTACAGGATACAGAGAGACAAGACAGACACGGGGACACTAAGGACAAAACACAGACACAAGACCAGGACAGACCGGGCACAAAAAGGAAGTAAGATAGTCTAAGGAACAAAGAACTAGAAGGAAATATTAAAAAAACTCAGAAACACTAGTAAATAATATCATACTCACAGCACTAAATGTACAACTTGAACATAATTCAAATCTCAAATCCAAAAGAAAAAATAATGAAACCAAAAAAACTAAAAACCCTGGGTCCAAGACCCAGAGACCAAGACAGGTGAGGTGAGAGCTGAAGGTAAGAGTGAAGCTGTCAGTTCACTGGTCAGTCTACGTTCCATCCCTCACCTGTGGTCACGAGCTCTGGGTAGTGACTGAAAGAATGAAGTCACGAATACAAGCAGCGGAAATGAGTTTCCTTCAAGGGCAGCCGGGCTCTCCTTTAGGGATAGGGTGAAGAGTGCAGTCATTCGAGAGGGACTCGGAGCAGAGCCGCTGCTCCCCCACATCTAAGAGGAGCCAACTGAGGTGCTTCAGGCATCTGTCCAGGATGCCTCCTGGACACATCCTAGATGAGGTGTTTCGGGCATGTCCTGTTGGGAGGAGGCCCTGGGCCAGACCCAGGACTGTAGAGATGATATCTCTCGGATGGCTTGAGAACAACTCTGTGTCCCCCCGGATTGCTGGAAGAGGTGGCTTCTTCACCCACAACCCAAACCCAGATAAGCAGAAGAAAAATGGATGGATGAAAGTTTGTCACTATATGAGCTACAATATTAAGTCACCTACATTTCTTCCAGTTGGTCAGTCAGTGAATCTCTTCTTTTTTTTTTTTTTTTTATTATATTTGCAGTTTATGTAACAGGAAATATCTGTAAAGTGTTGTTTTACAGCTACACATAGATATGAGTCAGATCAATACAAACTTTAAATGCTGATTTTAAAGAGCACGAACAAGAAAAATATGCTTTGAATGGTAAACCCCAGGGTAGTCAAAAGAGATGAAAACAAGCCAAATAAAAATCTTTTAAAATGATGCCTGTGAGAGATTTGCAGTGAAAACAGCCTGAGCTTGTTTTTCTCCACTCTCTGTGAAGGCTGAGTAAAGAGCAACTCGCTCTGCCCTCCATCTCTGCTCTGAAACAATTTGATGACTTCTTCGTGGAAGATGTCGGCGCTTTGGGGTCGTTTCAAAAGTTCACTTAGTTTGTCGTTAGCATCCGAGGGATTTCAATAAAGTCAATTAGGCTGGTAAACTTTGGTTGATTACACTACTGTTTCTCTACTGCTTTCTCTTTCTGCTCTTGGGAACTTGGAGGAAACTCAGCTCGCATCAATCCTGCTAATATTCCCTTTTTCTTATAGCCACAGATCACTGTTTTTTAATGCAAGATCAGAAAATAATACAAATCACTCCACGGGCAATATGCTAAATTCACTTTCAAAGACACAGTGGAGGTAGAGCCTCAGCCATTAGCAACTGCAGTGATGCAGTCACCATTGCAATGGGGGCTACATCTAGAATGGGATAAGGTCTGGTCTTAAACTGACACCATGGTGATTGCATTATAGTGTAGAACCAATCAGAAAAGTCATGTAGCAGGGTAGGGTTAGTTTATCTGTGGCAGGAAGAGGCCTGATGGGAGAGTCCAACCGTTTCCTGCTCCCTCTGAACAACTTCTGGAAGTAAAGGAAGTGGAACTGTATCAGATAATTGAGAGTTGGAAGGTAATTGAGGACATAGATCAATAATATCAATACTGTTCTTATTACAGATGCTTACAAAAGTTATAGCTCAATGATAATGAATCTGGAGATAAAGGCAGGCAGAGAGGAGGAAGGAGGAGGAGAAAGGGAGCCAGTTTCTCTCCCCGTCTGTCCCTGTCAAACCTTTGGATGTGGCCGCTTCACATTTCAAAATGTCAGATCTCTGTGCCCAGAAATGGGGATCTTTCCAAGAAGGCTGATGGCTTCCTGGGCCCTGATTTCCCAGAGGATTGCAGTCTTGACACACATGGGTGTCTATAAGCATTTAAACAGTCAACCCTCCCCCACGTGCCCACCCAAACAGCACCGTCTCTCTATTACACCCTCCTCCATTCTCTCCTCCTCGATCAGGCATTCTTTGTTTCTGCTTCTCATCACCTGTTGGGAATGTAAAAAGGGAGTCGCTCGACTTTCCAGGAATTTGTGGGATTAAACAGAGTCGTTTCATTACATGTTTACACTGCCTTAGCCACCAGTGAGGGATGTGGAGTTGATGAAGCAGAGGGTTTCAAATCAGAGATGGTATCTTTTCCCCACCTGGGGTAGAAAATTGGAGGGCTGCATTAAAACTGATAGTGTGTTTCAGGGGAGCAGTTACTTTTCTTACCTGTTTATCCCTGAGGGGCTCAGTGTGGAGCTGTTCTGCGTGCCCACTCACACACATACACACAGCCTCCCACACATATGAACACACACACATTTGGTTTTTTTCCACACATTCTTGGATTGCATTAGATTCCTTAACTGTTCTGAAAGCCTATCATCCATCCTGTGACCACGGCGTGTTTCAGGGTTTATAGATGAGCATCCTGTCCTTTTATACCATTTGGGCCTATTTGGAATACCCAAAACATTTTTTTTGTTTTTGAAAATGTGCTGCTTTGAACCCTCTGAGGTCGTCCATCCTGAGGGTTAATATCTTGCTAGAACAGAACCTAACCCTAGATGGGTTGAGATTAAACCTAACTTAAACCCTACCTTTAATCCTAAAACCAAATCCTCAGCTCTCAGTGATATTGCCCTCTCTTTGAAGCTCTTAAGCTCAAATTGGCTCTCAAAATAACAGAAGTAAACAAATCAATTCAATCAATTCTCTTTTCCAACTCAGACACCAGCAATAGGGCCGACACCTGAAACTGTTTTGCCAGTGCAACAAGCCTGCTTTGTGACCTTTTGGTGCACTATGTGCTCGTTGAGTCTGAAGATATACAGTTAGGTATATAAGTACCAGTTATTGATAAACAGTTATTGATTATTTTATTTTCCTTATGTGAAAGTTAAACTGAAGTACTGTAACCTTGGCATCATCCACAGAAATGTGTGAGGATAAGCGTATGAGAATGGATGGATTAATTGAACGTTCATGTAATTACAGGGGAATTGCACTCTTAGTGATGGGCTGTATTATAATGTATTACCAACATGATTTAAGCATGGATGTAAGTCCAAAACACATCAGAGGCATCAAAATGGGACCAACTGATGATGTCGCGGTTGCAGGTCTGTCTTATATACTGTGGTTTGGCTCTTAGCTCAGTTCAACAGATAGCTTTATGCCAGTAATATGTTTATCAGCACTGACAAAAAAAGAAAGATTAAAAACTACAAAAGAAAAACAAAATCAAAAAATTTAATTCAGGTTCATTTATATAAGGCCAAATCACAACAGTGGTCTCAAGGAACTTTAAATCTCTGATTAGCACACTAGCTGGTGAAATGTAAGCTAGTAACTGATGATGTCAAAACAGCGAGTTAAAAAGATGCCTGAAATTTCTGCTGAGCTGAGAAAATAACTACAAAGATGATTCATTTTGGAATTAACACTTTGAGTGCTTTGAGTGCATGCATTATAAATAACTCTACACATAAGCACACTAGATACTGAAATGCAAGCTACTGCTAACTCCACGTGTCGGTGTACAGTGGATGTGACTGGACCTGTTCACTGGACTGAGCTCGATGGCAGCAGTGACAGTGAACCACAACAGTGATGATGATGAGCTCAAAGCTGCTGCTTCAAAGCTCTCCAGGGTTAAGCTAAACTTATCTTTTCTAGTCATAATTTGAATGCCAACTGTCACATTGCATACCACATCCGACTCATTACACATACGGATCAGCTCCACCTTAAAATCACACATCAAATTATATAAAGACTTTACAACTAGATTTTTACCCAGTGTATGCTTCTCCCCTTCTGGACATACAAAGATTCAGCATCTCTCTCTGTGGTCAAAGGTCATATCCCATCTGCTCTTGTCCTGAGAGGTCTGCCCTGCAGTGTAAGCTGTTTATAATCGTCAGCCTTGGGGTCAACTGTATCCACAGTCCAGGAAACTGAAAGCAGTGACACCAATGAAATCTCTCTTTCTCAACTTCTACCCTCCTCTCTGAGTGGCTATTGTCTTTACCCCGGCCATATAAATCAGACGGTGTGCAAGAGCTGGAGGAGGATAAAAAGAGGAACTGGGAGGGAGGGAACAGAGGAAGATGGAGTGGAGGAGAAAAAGAGAAACAAGTCTTATGGCCAGGCTGTCCTCTTCAAGGTCATTGTGGTGATTGGGTTCGTTTAAGGAGGATGGGACTCGGGGAAATGAGGAAACACGATGTCTGCAGTGTGTCATTTTCTCCAAAGCAAATTTTTATTCCTGGATTTATTCAGCCCTTCTGTTAATTACATCTACAGGAACATGACAAGAATTTCAACATGATTTTGTGGGGAAATATATATGATCAAATTTCATGGTGTTTCACTGAAGATCTGCCAAACCATGAATTTCATTATTGGGCCCGTTCCTATTTAAAAAAAGTATTAAAAAAACCCTGTCAAGAAGTCTTTTCTTGCCTCGTGATGCTTTTGATGATGTCATTATCCTTTGTTTATATCAGTGTGTGTTCTAATGCCATAGGTGACTGTGTTTGTACTGCTTTGAGATGTGGGTAGGGCTAATTGATCGATTTTATTGATTTTGTCCTTTATTTAATCCCATCCATTTTGATATTATTTGATAACAATCAGTTTATTATCTGTCTATATGTATACACATGTACACACATATATACATAAACCTACACAAATCTATATACATACATACAGTACCGGTCAAAAGTTTGGACACAGCTTCTCATTCAGTGTTTTTATTTATTTTTTCCTACATTGTAAATTAATACTGAAGTCATTCAGACTATGAAGGAACACAGAAGGAATCATGTAGTGAACAAAAAAGTGTTAAATAAACCAAAATATGTTTTAGGGTTTAGATTCTTCAAAGTCGGCACCTCCTGCTGTGATCACAGCTTTGAAGAATCTAAAATATAAAAAACAGATTCTGGTTTGTTTAACACTTTTTTGTTTACTAAACAATTCCATGTGTATTTCTTCATAGTTTGGGTGACTTTAGTATTGATCTACAATGCAGACAAATTCTAAATAATAAAAACGACTGAATTAGAAGGTGTCTCCAAACTTTTGACTGGTACTGGATATAAATAATGCAGTTCACAGACCGAAACAACAATCTACATTATGACACCTAACTGCACACACTGTAAGTAAAATCCCTGTACGTACCTATACTTGGTAAAAAATAATATCTTCATATTTGTTTTTTTTTTTAACTGTTTTATGTTTGGACATTGCTTCAGTTCTAAAGTTTTACCTCCAGTGATTTGTGCCCCTTAAATTATAGCTCCCCATTCTATCATGTTTTAAATTCTACAATGTCAAAGAATTTTAACATTTTTTGACTGTAAGAATCTGACATTTTGTGTAATTCCTATGGTCCTTTTTTCAGTGGTTGTAAAGAAGTTTATGTATTTACCCACATCTCCACACAACAGCTTAACTGCAAAAGCACCTGAGCAGTAAAGACTGTTAAGTGATTTCTAATTTATCACATGATGTCCTTTAGACAACACTAAGGTGCTTTTAGACAGTTTGTTTTTAAAGCATTTCCAGTAAATTGTGTCATCCATTATCACACCCAGGACTTTAATTTCATGCACTGTCTATGTTGACACTCACTATTTGCACCTGTATTTGATTATTTGGTTTACAATTACCAAAATCCATGATTTTGTTTTATTTTTGTCAGATCATTGAGGTTATCAAATTTAAAAGTTCAAGTTCACCAGAACCTGACATTACTATCAGCAAATAAGACAAGCTTCAATAAGTCAGACACATTACATAATTCATTGATGTACTGTACATTATAAATCATTTTGGCCCCAACATTGAGCCCTGGGGGATGGAACACATAACATCCAAACATTTCCAAAAGTATCCACTCACCATCCAGATCACTAATCTCAGGTGTTCAGTCACCTCCACAGGTGTATAAACCAACACCTCAGCATGCAGACTGCTTCTACAAACATCAGTGAAAGAATGGGTCGCTCTCAGGAGCTCAGTGAACTCCAGCGTGGTACTGTGATAGGATGATACCTGTGCAACAAGTCCAGTCACTGCTAAATATTCCACAGTCAGCTGTTAGTGGGATTATAACAAAGTGGAAGCGATTGGGAACGACAGCAACTCAGCCATGAAGTGGTAGGCCACGTAAAATCACAGAGTGGGGTCAGAGGATGCTGATGGTGATAGTGCACAGAGGTCACCAACTTTCTGCAGAGTCAGTCACTACAGACCTCCAACCTTCATGTGGCCTTCAGATCAGCTCAAGAACAGTGTGCAGAGAGCTTCATGGGATGGGTTTCCATGGCAGCTGCATCCAAGCCTTACATCACCAAGCTCAATGCAAAGCGTCGGATGCAGTGGTGTAAAGCACGCCGCTGCTGGACTCTAGAGCAGTGGAGGCGTGTTCTCTGGAGGGATGAATCACACTTCTCCATCTGCCAATCTGATGGAGGAGTCTGGGTTTGGTGGTTGCCAGGGGAACTGTACCTGTCTGACTGCATTGTGTAAAGTCTGGTGGAGGGGGGTTATGGTGTGGGGGTGTTTTTCAGGAGTTGGGCTCGGCCCCTTAGTTTCAGTGAGAGGAACTCTTAATGCTTCAGCATACCAAGACATTTGGGACAATTTGATGCTCCCAACTCTGTGGGAACAGTTTGGGGATGGACCCTTCCTGTTCCAACATGACTGCACACCAGTGCACAAAGCAGCTCCATAAAGACATGGATGAGCCAGTTTGGGGTGGAAGAACTTGACTGGCCTGCACAGAGTCCTGACCTCAGCCTGATAGAACACCTTTGGGATGGATTAGAGCGGAGACTGTGAGCCAGGCCTTCTCTCCAACATCAGTGTCTGACCTCACTGATGTGCTTCTGGAAGAACGGTCAGAAATTCCCATAAACACTCCTAAACCTGTGGAAAGACTTCCCAGAAGAGCTGAAGCTGTTATAGCTGCAAAGGGTGGGCCCACATCATATTAAAGCCTCTGGCTCTCGCTGATGCTTCCCACTGTTGACAGGCCACTCTGCGACAGCCACCAACTTTAGTGATTCAGACCTCTCAGAGTTCTCTTCATGTTCCACAGTGGGAAAATATATAATATATGACATTTAATATTGTACTAATATTAGACTGAGAAAGCAATTTGTCAATCAGAAGGTAAGCCTGCCCTAAAGGATACCCTGCTTTATTGTTCTTCTGGACACCAGTGGGGTCCATATTTTACAAAATGAATAATCTGTACTCAAGACTTGAAATGCACTTCCTCTTCACTGTCCAGACCATCTCACCTATGCAGTCTATCATAGAGCATCTCAAACACAGACTTAAATAAACAGGAAAAAACTGAAGTCTTAAATACACACATGACACGATCAAGGAAACTGGACACAGGAGGGTGACGAGACACAGCTGAAACTAATTAAAAAAAGACAAGGAAGTAAATCTGAATACAACACAAGAGAACACGACTATCAAAGTACTACAGGAAGCATCGAAAAAGTCAAGTATTAGATACTTGACTAAGCGTAGGGAGGCAAACAAACTATAACCATGAACAGAACCTAGACAGCAAAACTGGGCTGGCTTTGTGCTGCTGATCCACCCATGGGCGGAGTCTTCCTGTTTGAGCCATCCTCCCCTCACCTGTTCAGAATGGAACAATTGAGTGTTGGGTATTTTAAACCTGGAGGGTCATGGAGGGGCTCGCTGTGGCTGATGATGCCTCCTCAGACTTGAATTAGGATTTTCTATATGGAAGGGAAAAAATATATATATATGCAATAATTATTTGAAGTATTTATTTACTCGAAATAATACGGAGTGACTCCTAGATCAGTTCTGGTGAAGTCTTCAAAATGGAGAGAAACTGCAGGTGACATCACGTGGCTTTTTCTATTGTATATCCAGTGTACGGTGGAAACATGTCTGCCTCCTTTAACATTGCTTAAACATCCGAAAATCTAGATGAATGAAACCAGCAGAAATGAAGACAGACCCCCCCCCCGCCTTTTTAAATTTGACCCTTTAACATTGTCACCATGGTCACAGCAATGGGCAGTGAAACACAATTCATTACATCAGATTAATGAGACATGATCTTATTGTCGTGGAATTCATTTCTGAAGGGACATGTGCCGAGGTTATCTGAAATGCACTCATTTGAAACAATGTAATGACTCCTTAAATCTGGGAGAGTGAGGTGATTTATAGTGCTTATTTTCTCACAGCATCAGAACAAAAATCACACTTGATCCATGTCTGTCCAGTGCCCCCCCGCCCCGCCAACCACCATTCATTTGTGTTCCCTATTAGTAATCCAATTATGCACACTGGCTCCTGCCACTGACGTATCTGATTGTTTTTTAATCATATTAGGCCTTTCAATTCCTTCAATTGTTTGTTTCAGATCAGGCTCAAACACGGTCTCAGGGAGGATGGAGGAATGACACTCTGGCTAATAAGTGATGAGTGCAAAATCAACATGGAGTTTGTTGTGCTGCTGCTTCAGCGTCTAGCCTCCTCTCGCTAACTGCTCCCAGCTTTTCTGCTCAATCACAGGCGGTTTCCAGCGGGTTACACACGAGATGCCCAATAATCGACACACTGCTGTTGTGTGCAGGGTTGATCTTTAAATACTGATTTAGAGCCCTGGTGTAGGCAGAAGTATGGAACTGGGCCTGGGGGGAGAGGAGGCTGCTGCACACAATTTGGAAACGGTCTTCACATTTTGTCGGAGGTGAAGTCAATATTCCCAGACCTCCCAGGGGCTTTGAAAAGGGGAAATTGTGAGAAATGTTGACAAATAGATAATCAGTTAAAGGCTAGATAAAGCGAGCCTCACATGCCTCTCTGTCAGCAGAGATAAAAACCCACAAAATGTAACTGCAGTGAAGGTTGAGAGGAAATCTCATCTCCTCCCCATCTTCTTTTTCACAAGCTCACCACATTTTTCTCTTTCAGCCTCCACTGCTGTCTTACTGTCCAGGGAGCAGCTCTTTCACTCTATAGCCTGCGCTACACGAACAAAAAGAGAAGTCCCTAATGGTATGCAAAAACTCTGAAACACAAAACATTATATCTGCATTGGTTAGAGAATCCTGCTCAAGAGCTTTTGAGCAAGGCAATCTCTTAACGTCCATCAGGTGTCGTGGTCCTGGGCCGTATGCCCAGCGTTTTGTGTTTAGTCCTTCTAGGTTCTGTTTTCCTTTAAGAGGTTTCTGCTGTTTCAGTTTTCACGTGGTTGTGATGCTTAGTTCATCATCGGTCCTGTGATCTGTTATAGTTATTTATGTGAATCCCTGCTCCCTGTGCTGTCGTCCCCACATCCTGCCCCCCTGTGTCTCTGTGCTCCTGTGTTTCCTGTTTTACTTTGTCAGCCTTCGTCTCTTATGCTGTGTTTAGTTTTACTTCCTGTTCTTGTCTTTTGTGATTCCCTGCACCTGTGCTTCCACCTGTTGCCTGTTCCCGCGTTAGTCTTTGTGTACATATTGTCTGTGTTTTTCCCGGTACCTCGTTGTGTTGTTTCCCCATCTGTGTGTCACCATGCTCCTGGCTTTTTTGTATTTAGTTCTGGCACCTGGCCAGCCCGTTTATATTCAGGATTTCTTGCTGTTTTCACCAATAAACCACCTTTAAGTTCAGTCCTGCTTTTGTGTACTGGGTCCAGGCTCGCCCGCCACACAGCTCACATGACATCAGGTTTGTGTGGGGTTAGGGGCAGAGGTGGGCTTTTATTTTAGTCACATGATAGAAAGGTTAAAAAAAAAAAAGGAAAATCTTGTCTTTCAAATGAAGGTCAATACATTTCCTTCAGTGTAAAGCTTTTCCATTTGGGTTGGTTCCAGAGAGATAAAAACTCTCTTAAAAGAAGCCCTACACCTAACCCTGGATGGGTCACTGGAGATCTGGTGGATATTAAGAGATAAAATCTTAAAGCCTCAGAATCCACCCTTCAGGAGGAACAATCCTAAATTCAGTCAAAAAATGGACAAACTGAAGCTTTATGGATCAGAGACACTTGAGAGAATTTTGAAATCCAATAAATCTCCATGTCCCCATCATCAGGACAGACTAATCTGTGAAAAACTCCAACAAAGAATTTGACACTTTAATCAGAACTGAAAGAGAAGGAGTCCCTGCACTGATGTTATTGAACATATTCTGAAAATTCTCAGAAGGGAGGTGAAGCACAGGTGAAGCACACTGTTATTGTCACAGACTTTTCTCTTTGCAACATATTTGTATCACTCATAGATTATCTAACAACAGCACGTCAAGCTCTGGGAATGGGAAGAGCTGAAATGGGCTGCCTGCAGGCCTGACCTCAACCCCAGGTGCCAGGCTGCTGTGGCTGTGTGTGGTTCTTCCACATGCTGCTGAGGCTCCTGTGTGTTACATGAATAAATTGTTAAATTGCCGACATGTCTTGTTTCTTCAGACTTCAATCAACCAATAATGAAACAAAACAAGAGTCGGTAGCAGAATCAGCTGTTTGGCAGTGAAGGTTTGATAAGTTTTTCACGGGTGCAGCACACATGCTCAACTCTGCTGCTCAACACACAAATGCATTTTGAACTTAGCACATCAATGCACTGCTCACTCAGGTCACATTGACTTGCACAACCAAATCTGTGGGCTTTGATTCTGTGTGGGGGAAAGTTATCATCATTCCCTGCTGTGCTGAACTTGGTGCTTCCTTGTGGGGATTGATGAGGCCAGAACCTAGGACACTGCACAAGAAATCTCCATATAAAGTAGGAAGAAGCCATTCCAAGCATTGTGCTGAAAGTTCCAAAATTACATCACATGGTAAAAGAAATTTTGGGCTTTTAATTGGATGGAAATCCAGTGTGCTCTGTGCCATTAAGTTCTGGCCCAACTCATGCAAAGATATCAATAGATGTCACTAACTTGATCATTACACAGGTGATGGGACATACTGGAAAATGTATAAAAACTTAAAAGATCATTTCTCTTACACCCAGTGTGATGAGCTACACTTCTTGAATGCAAAAGTGCAACATGTATGATTTACCTGTATTTACTTTTCTCTGCAGCTTCTGCAGAGGGCAACACAACCTATATTACATGGTGGCTTATGTGCTTAGGTAATGGATAGATGCTATCCAGTCCTCAAACGTATTCTCATATCAACTCGACTATTTCTGCTGTTGTTTCCTTCTTTTTAGGGGGCCAGAGTGCTGAGAGCTTTCTGTGCTCAGATTTGCTGAGCCCGCAGGCAATAATAAACTTCAGACATGTTTTCTCGGCTCAAATGCCACCTTCGGTGTCCCCTCTCTGTGACACAGGCCGCATTATCCTCACAAGCAACAAAAATGCCTCTGCAGACTTGGTGCTGGAAAAATTTCTTCTCCTTCTTCTGTCAGCTGCCTCTCTCATGCATCTCTGCACGTACACTGCACAAAATCACAAAGGAAATCCACACTCGTAATGAATGTGCTGGAGGTTTTTTGTACCCAGTAAGTGTTTGTATTGCAGAGATCCTATTCTCTTGTAAGAGAATGCAGCCTAACCTAGTACAGAATTCTTCTAACATGAGTAAAGCAACACAGTTAGAAAGTGCGCACTACAAGGAGTATACAAGTGTTTCTGGCTGTGGTCCCGGAGAGCTATTGATCCTGGATGTTCTGTGCTGTGAGTGTGTCTGCTGCTGGATCTCTGCAGCGCTTATGTGCATCTGTTTGTCTGGCTATGGACCAGATAAGGAAACAGAGAGTGGAGCTTGAGCCGAGCTGGTAGCGATGAGTGCCGTGTACAGTGAGCAGTCTGGAGGCATTCCTGTCACTGATTCTTACAACCTTTGCAACAGCTTCTGACTGCTCATCTGTGAGCATCAGTATCAAACAACACTAGATGGCGCTGTTTGTTCCTACTAGGGAGCGTCGCTTCTCATGCACATTCGTATGAAGTGAAGAACAAAAAAGTTCAGTTCAGATAATGAGATTCCTGTGCAAGAAAGTACCCACAAACCATTTTTAGCAGTATTTCAGTATTGATTTAAAAAAAAAATTAATTTACTTATACAAAGCACAGTCCTCATTTTTCCACATGAAGTTACAATCCTTGGTGAAAGTCTGAACTATAGTAACACTGAAGGCTCTCAAGGGCCACTGATGGAGCGTCTTCTGCCGCCATTAAACTGACAGAGGAATGCAGACAAAGCTCATAATGCCAAGTTAAGTGACACACTGATATGCTATTGCCTGGCAACAATGATTCGGCCGGCATAATATGAAAATTGGATTGCAGGACTTGAGAAGATGAGAATCTCTCTGTTCCCGCTATCACTGAGGTGTTACTGAGCGTGTTTATGCTCTCAGCATCAGTGTGCTGAGAGCATAAAAGAACCAACAGAACAAATACAGCCATACACACTCTGCTAAGTATCAGTGTGATAATTTATGCCCAAGAGGGAGCATAGGACATGTTTTTAAGCATGTGTGGATGTGTCTATTTTCATATGGGAGAAGCTGTTATAGAGAGAGTGAAAGAGATGTGTGTAAGTTTGATTATTCAATTCTATTCAATTCAGTTCAATTAAATTTTATTTATGTAGCGCCAAACCATACAATATTTACAGTCAAAATGACCCCCTATGAGCAAGCACTTGGTGACAGTGGGAAGGAAAAACTCCCTTTTAACAGGAAGAAACCTCCAGCATAACCAGGCTCAGGGAGGGGCAGTCATCTGCTGTGACCGGTTGGGGCTGAGGGGAGAGAGACAGGACAAAAGACATGCTGTGGAAGAGAGATAGAGATTAAAAAAACTAATGATTAAATGCAGAGTGGGGTATAAGCACAGTAAAAAGAGGTGAATGAAAAGAAACAGTGCATCATGGGACCCCCCCCCCCATCAGCCTAGGCCTATAGCAGCATAACTAAGGGAGGGTTCAGGGTCACCTGATCCAGCCCTAAATATAAGCTTGCTCATAAAGCAAAGTTTTAAGCCTAATCTTGAAAATAGAGAGGGTGTCTGTCTCCTGAATCCAAGCTGGGAGCTGGTTCCACAGAAGAGGGGCCTGAAAGCTGACGGCTCTGCCTCCCATTCTACTTTTAAGTATCCTAGGAACCACAAGTAAGCCAGCAGTCTGAGAGCGAAGTGCTCTATTGGGGTGATACGGTACTATGAGGTCTTTGAGATAAGATGGGGCCTGATTATTCAAGACCTTGTATGTGAGGAGAAGGATTTTAAATTCCATTCTAGATTTAACAGGGAGCCAATGAAGAGAAGCCAATATGGGAGAAATCTGCTCTCTCTTTCTAGTCCCTGTCAGTACTCTAGCTGCAGCATTTTGGATCAGCTGAAGGCTTTTCAGGGAGCTTTTAGGACAGCCTGATAATAATGAATTACAGTAGTCCAGCCTAGAAGTAATAAATGCATGGATTAACTTTTCAGCATCACTCTGAGAAAGGATGTTTTAGAAATATTGTGCAAATGCAAAAAAAGCCGTCCTACATATTTGAATAATATGTGAGACAATGAGAACGCGATCCCTGCTCTTACCTGAAAAGCACGGCAGCAGAGCAAACTGCAATGCAAGGCCTTCTATTGACATCCACTGGGCCCCTTGTTTGTCACTAAAGCAGTATCGGATCACTTTCCATGTATCGATCAAAGCAAATGGAATGACTTGAGTGAAACCCAGTGGCCAGACTCACTGAGATTCATATGTGTGTGTGTGTGTGTGTGTGTGTGTGTGTGTGTGTGTGTGTGTGTGTGTATGACAGGCAGATTGACGTGGTGGCTAGGGAGACCTTGTTACACCAGACCTCTGTCTCTGTGTGTGACAGAGGGCCTTACCACATCTCTGATGCTGCTGTCACATCCACACCCACATACACAAAGTTTGGGAGACTGGAGAATTATCTTATAATAGAAAATAATAAGAAATAGTAGATAGTAGGAACACTGTTATCTGTCATCCTGTCCATGTTATCCTGAGCTTGGAAATGGGCACAGAGCAGCTTATGACATGAAGGGAGATTTGTCTCTGCCTCAATCTTATATTAAAGGATTTTTTTTATATATAATATTGTTCCTCTTTTCATTGAATTTGATAAGACTGTTCTCAACAAATAACTGCTATGATCTGAGAACTCAGCATTATGTTACAGTGCAATAAATTCCAGTGGGGCCAGAAACACAAGCAGCCAGTGAAGAAGATGTCAGACACACCAATAGTTTAGCCAAACTGTCTGTATGATGTTAGACATGAAACACAGTAAAGTATGCAGAGCCATGGCGATGGGTGTTTCACAACTAGTGATACACATTTCGTCCATACTGAGTCCCGTCTTCCAGCGAGGCACCGACAGTAGCAGCACAGCACAAGCAGCTGACTGCACGGCAGCAGATAGAGACATGAATCAGAGACAGCCGCCGTCTTTAATTTCTGCGTAGGCTAATTTTTTCCTTATGATCAGCAAAGTGGCGGACTGGAAACAGCTCAGAAGTGATCACCAATTAATAGTATAGTTTTAATTGGTTAACCTTCAAACTCATCACCCTGCTGAAGCACATTATACACTTCCCAGGGCTGTCTAACTAACTAACTAACTAACTAACTAACTAACTAACTAACTAACTCATATTTTATTCACAGTAGAACATAGAAAACATATCAAAGGTTTAAACTGAGGAAATATATAATTTTAACACATTTTTAAATTGATGATAGCAACACGTTAAAAAAGATGGGACAGGGTCGTGTTTACCACCGTGTAACATCCCCCTTCTTTTAACAATGTGCTGTCCTATTCTGCATTTAATCATTAGTTATTATTAATCTCTGGCTCTCTTCCACAGCATGTCTTTTGTCCTGTCTCTCTCCCCTCAGCCCCAACCGGTCGCAGCAGATGACTGCCCCTCCCTGAGCCTGGTTCTGCTGGAGGTTTCTTCCTGTTAAAAGGGAGTTTTTCCTTCCCACTGTTGCCAAGTGCTTGCTCATAGGGGGTCGTTTAGACTGTTGGGTTTTCTCTATATTATTGTAGGGTCTTTACCCACAATACAAAGCACCTTGAGGCGACTGTTTGTTGTGATTTGGAGCTATATAAATAACATTGAATTGAATTGATTTGTCAATGCTGTTATTTTGCAGATTGGTGAACCTCTGCCCATCTCTTCTTCAGAGAAATTCTGCCTCTTTGAGATGTTCTTTACATACCCAATCACGTTAATTACTTGGTGCCAATTAACCTAATTAGTTGCAAAATGTTTCATTTTAGTACAAAATATTCTTCCTGCCGTCGGTTGCTCCCAACTTTTTGGAGACATGTTGCTGCCATCAAATTCAAAATGACAGTATTACTTTTACTACTTTTTTCCAAATACTTATAGTCTTCATTTTACATTGTACCAGGGCATGGTACAGTCCGGGAAAACCACTTAAATCCTTTGAGAAGCCGCGAGTGGTGATCTTTCTCCACTTCTCTAGTCTCAGTGTCTCAGACTGTTGGGCTGAGATCCCTCTGTAACACAATCTGTCAGTGAGGGAGACAGTATGAGCAATTCTTCTGGCAGCTGTTGGACAGGCAGAATATAAACTTAAGGAAAGATGTGTGTTTTTGTCTTCCCTCCTGCAGTCATCCTGCTGCCCCTGAAGACTCTCCATGAAACCCGAATGGTATGCATGACTTTAGCCTGATGAGCTGTGCGTGCTAAACTTGAATTATTTTGGACTTGAGTAGTAGAGTCAATCAGTGATGTGACAGGGGTGTTAGTAAGTTTAATTAGTCCAACGGTCAGTTATTGACAATAAATTGAAACCTTTAAGGATATGAAAAACTACTTTCAGAAGAATTCATATATTCTGCAGATGACCTCCTCTTTAAATGCTGGCTAGAAAAATAATGTAAACATGTAAAATATAACACTTTATTGCTGTATTATTTGTCCCACCCCTGCTTACAAAGTAATCATTTTACTTTGTTAAAATGATCAAAATTTTAATTTCTCATATTGAGTCTCATTTACATGCAAATGTGTGTTTGAATGTGGATCATACACTTGAATCGAGCTTGTGACGCAAATGGAACATGAGATGAAGAGACGTCATAACTTTGGCAGAAAGTTATTAGGAAGAATGACATTAAATATATACGGCGCACAGGCGTGGTTTACTGCCCTGACAGTACCTCACCTGTCAGAGAAATCTGCATTTTCTAACCTGCATTTTATCCTAAAATTAGATACAAGCAGGAGATTACAACGATAAAAATTTAATTGAGCTACAAACCCTCAAAGTGGGCAGCAGTTCGGCGTCTGCCGAGTCAGCAGAACCAGATGGATGGGCTGTGCAGAGCCGTTCATACTCAGACTCAGAGACTGTTGGACCTGAGCCGCAAGCTGGATGCGTAGTCCAGCTGAGATCGTACTCGCAGGCGAAAAGGGATTAGATCTGGAGATAAAGTTTGGTTCTGCACAGTGAAGACGGTAACAAATGAATTTGGACTATTGGATTTACTGAATGGGTTCCCCAGTGAAACTGAAGGCTGTTGGAAAATGAGTTTGTAAATGAGAACTAGTTCTCAAACATTGTTACCTGGTAAAATAAAGGTTTAAAAAAATAATAAATAAAAAAAATAACAAGCAGCCTGTTCCAAAACAACATCTGCATTATCAGGAATTCGGCTCCCTAGCCGGCCTTGAGGCTGGTAATCATATCTCTCCGGGACAACGTGTGATGGATGCTCTTCCCCCCAGTCCTCTCTGTGATTTGTGTGAGCTGGATCTGGTGTACCACAGCTGCTGACAAACATCCGTCATTATCAGTGAACTGTTTTGGCTGGGAGCTGGCATCTGGCACCACAATGCCCTGACCCTCTTGTCCCCGTCTGCATGCACCCCCACCCCCGGCCCTCCCTACCCTACCATTGCTATCCGGCTTTAAATGTGCAAATATGCTTTGCTTAAGGTGATTTTTTTGGACTCTGATATAGTGCTCAAGACGGGCACAGTACCAGATGAATTTTTTAAAACCTAACTTCCCCACGGTGACCTGTCGTAATCGATGGAATCATAAATTCTGTCTCTGCCAGCAAGGAGGATGTCCGCCCATCAGTTTGTGCAGTTTGTTCAGTGAAGGTTTGGAGTGGCCTAAATCTGATTGAAATGCTTTAAACAGGCCGTTCATGCTCAAAAACCCGCCATTGTGGCTGAATGAAAACAAGTCTGCAAAGAAGACTGGGCCGAAATTCCTCCACAGTGATGTGAAAGACTTCTGGTCAGTTATTGCAAACACATTTGATTGCAGTTTTTGCCGCCAAGGGTGGCACAACCAGTTTAGGAGCAATTACTTTTTCACATAGGGCCGATGGATAGCTTGTTTAAATTAAACCATCATTTAAAACCTGCATTTTCTAGTTACTCAGTTTATCATTGTCTAATGTCTGTTTGATGAGCCACATAAGTGTGACAAATATGCAAAAAAAAAAAAAAGAAAAGCACAGTGTTTCTGAACGTGTCTGACATCAGAAACGATTCTGTGTGAAACTTGAATATCACATTTTTGGAGTTTCACTGATCCTGGTACCTTATTTCTCCTTTCATAAAGTTCTCTCTAAGCTCCCAACAGAGATAAACCCACATACAGGTGTACACACATCACCATTTTATTCACACACATCACACATCACATATGTATGACCCCTAACCAACCCCTGATCTCCTAACTGTTCCTTAAACTGGACTCTTACGTCACTGTCGTCCAGCTCACTGCCCTCGCAGACCCCAACCGTCCAATCAGTCTTTCTTCTTGCACCGTTTCCTGTAAGTTAGTACAAGTTTACGTTTGCTAACACAGACGTTCTCCTTGTTACCTCAGTGCCTGCTCCGACACACCTGAGTCGAGGGATCGGTTGGGTGTTAAACATTGCAGCTGCCCGACAACAAGATAAGTGTTTGGAGTCAGGAAGCCCCTAAAAACTTCAAACAGGCAGTCCCAAGAACCAGAGTTTAGAAGCACTGCATCATTATTGCCCTAAGAAAAGTGGTCTAACTGCATAATGTTGCCCTGAGGCAACGAACCAAAAAGAAAAAATACAATGTAATAAATAAATGAAATCAAAATCTGTTTTTAAACAACCAAATATTCCTCTTCAATATTCATGCACATGCACACATTTTTAATCTAATTATAAATCTAATTATTTCAGTTTAAACATGAATAAAAATGAGATTTAAGAGTAGCTGGCACTGCGTCACTTGTGGATTTGGTTCCTGCAAGGATTGCCCCATCCCCAGGTCGAAGGTCAAACCCTCTCCTCATTTTACTGTGACTTTGTGTCATTAAAAAAAATAAATAAATGAAAAAGTTTAAGGGGCATTTTTGTAATAACCAAAAATGTGTTTTGTTGCTTGAGGGCGGCACCGTGCCACAGAGGGTCGTGTGGAGCCCTCAAACACGAAAGGCCTTTTTTAAAAAATCAGACTCACATTCGAGCTGTGATATTTTTAGTGTCAATTTGTAACATTTACTAAATTTAAATTTGAGATGCTGAAGGGATTAAAACCACGACAGTGGTGAGAGAATAACAACAATACATGCACACAACAACTCCAAAAGGAGCATGTTGCAAGATTAATGTTGACATTTTGCTGATGTCATGAGCAACATGTCGAGTCTTGTTAATCATGCTATCATGATAATGGGATTTTCATAAGGTCATTGTGAGCTGGTGCCATAAACTCAGTCCAGATGGGAATATAATTAATATAACATCATGGACCTGGATACCTGTACCACTCGTGTTTTCACAAGGATCTTTGCCCTATTGCAGAAACCAGTCGTGGCAAAAGTTTATGTGCACAATAAAACACCAGTCTGTAACAAACCAGCAGTGGCCACATCCTGACCCCATGGCAAGTCTAATTGGTTCTAACTTGCACAGCTCTGGAATCAGTCAGCTCCCTGTATCAGCCGGCAATGCTGGTGCCAACAGGGCCGGCTGACAGAAAGAAGGCGGAACCTGCAACCATCCCAGCTTTGCTGCAGTCAAGCTAAGTGAAGAAAATGCAATCATAGTGACAACTTATGTTGCAATTTTCCTGCAACAACACCAGCGGTGCTTCATGTTAACACTAGTCGGTATGTGGGCACCATCTGTGACAATGCACGGTACCTTACAGTCAGTGTTCATCATAGAACCTGAAGATCTTCGTTAGCATAATGAATCAGCATAACAAATACTTTTACTTTGGGTCTTGTTTTGATGATAACCCTTTGTACTGTTGCCTAAGTAGGATGGTGGCTTTTACTTAAAGGTCTAAATACTTGCCTCTCTGCTCAGCAGTTATTCAGCATGAGGCAGTTTTCAGGCAGTGCCGCTTATCTGCGTCCCATCTGTATGACGGCGCTGGGCTGTACATCGTCCCCCCATTGAAAAAATCCTGGTAGTGCCCATGGAGACAACGGGACAGAAGAGGAAGCACACTCACGTCTCCAAACACACACATGTGTGCATGCATACTCATACAACCCTATAGGGAGGGTGGTTATTAAGAAGACAGTGATGTGGCCACACATTTCACCTCTGCCATGTGTTACAGCAGAGCAACACAGGCAGGGAATCTCATTCCACTGCATCTGACCTCACGTCAGCTGCATGGTGGAGGGTGTCACCTCATTCAGAAATGAGTCGTCCCTCTCACCAGAGGATTGTTGCTACCTCTTCTAGCTGTCGAGGTCTAAGAGTTTAACTGAGGCAGGAGGCTATGCAAATCAATCTAAAGATGCAGTGAAGAGAGCAGAGGAGAAGGAGGGGAAACCAAAGGGAAGGAAGAAAACAGTGTAACGCAGAGGAATGGAGGATATAAAGGTGAAGGATCGCATCTGGCCCCTCTGTTTCATCTTAACATGACAGCGGCTTTGTTGAACCTTTAGAAAGCAGAAAATAGACCAAGCCATTTATCTGTGTTAAGAACTGCACAGAGCAGATGAGCAAATCTGTAAACCCTGATCTGAGGTCAGATGTTTGTCTGAATGGATGAGTTCACAGGTGGATGATTGGAAAAGCTTGTCCTCTGCCACAGTGCAGGAGCAGGCTGTTTGCTCTGCCCTGGGAAAAAAGAGGCTCATTTAGAAGATTAAAGATTAAAAAAAGGTAGATATGCATCCTCAAACAAAAGATTTCAAATTATTGAATATTTGTGAGATGAACAAAAAAATCCAACAAACAGCTGCGTGTAAATCCTAAAACACAAGAACAGATAAATATTCTGTCAGGTTGGCTTTTTAAAGGCAAACCATTCTCAGCTTTTAACCAGAGCGTGGTCACTCTCATGAGACAAAGCTGAATGTTTACCTTGTTTTCTTTTATTTATATTTTGCAAAAAGCTTTGCTAAGCACAAATGTGCTGTTTGCAGTCTTGTCACATGTAATGTAGACTTAAGAGTCAGCTGTTTTCTCTGAAAGCTTCAATATATCTAACCTACGCCTGAACAATCTGTCAGAGCTGTTATCTCCCAAGCAAAAACGTCAGTTTGATGCCTGACTGCACAGATTTGCACCAGTGTGAGAAAACCACAGAAAGCAGCCCAGTCAGTTCACAGCTAACGAGTGGTTGTGTTGTGTCCTGACTCCTGCATCAGTGGTACCGGGCCAGACCACCACAGTGTAAGAAACGTCAGCTGTGGCCAATGCTTCAACCGGGTCGTTTCAGCAGTACAAAATACAAGAGTGAAAACAGCTCAGACGTCATTGGACTGAATGAAATTCTGAAGAATCATTTTTCCATGTTTGTAACAGTCCTGTTGTTCCCCTGACTTACTGATGGTTTATTTTATTATTATTTTTTTGTTTGCTATTTACATTCCTACAAAAACTTCACTTTTCCAGAGGAGTGACATAATATTAATATTTACCTTTTTTTTTTTTTTTTGAAGATAGGCTGGGGCTACATTACTAGGTAGGCGAATATGCACACATTAGGGGAAGATGCGTACACGGACCTCCAGAATTATCGGCCAGTCCCTTCATTTCTGCTGCAGACTGGAAACATTTGGGTTTGACATCAAAAAATCAACATGAGATAAAAGATCTCGGCTTTTATTTACATCTGGTTCAGATTCACAGTTCAGAATACAGCAGTTATTGTCTGAAGCCACCCATTTTAATTATGAGCAAAAGCACTGGAACAGATATACTTAAAATATAGTAAAGTGAGTAAGACTTAATATTTAGCTCAAATCCTTTGCTTGCTATAACTGCATCAAGCCTGTGACCCACTGACATCACTAAACTCTTGCATTCTTCTTTTGTGATGCTTTTCCAGACTTCCACTCTTTCAAAGAATACAAATCCAGGAAGTACCGGGAAAGCAGAACTACAGGACACAAAGGAAGACTGAGACAATATATACACAAGAGGTGATGAAGTGGGAACAGGCAGGGACCTAAACACAGCTGAAGACAATCTAGATAATGAGCAGGGGAAAGTAAAACTATACAGAAGAACAAAACTGATTCCAAAATAAAACGCGAAACAAGAAAAGCAGGGAAACACTGAAAGACAAGAGACAGCACAGAGACGAGACTGAGAAACTTTCATTTGCACTAGTGTCCCACTCTGTTGGCCACGACTGAATCAAATGCATAATTTTTTTTGGGTGGAAGGACCCCTTGTAAATTTTTGCCGAGGGCCCCGACACACTAGAGTCACCGCTAGTTACTGTTACCATTTACTTAGTTTGTAAGGCCCCAGGCCAGAGCTCATAAGTTGTAGCTTCATAAAGGAGTATAATTCATAACTGTGGTACTAAGTAACAGTGACGAATTGCAGACATTTTCAGACCAATTTGAAACAAATACTTTGAAGAGAACGAACGTATTGGGCATCGTATCATGAGGTGATTTAACTGGGAGTCACTCCTAGATGTTAGCCTTCTCAGCTCTCACGGTGACTCCACATGAAGCTTCACTTGTCACATAATAGAAGACCGTAGAGGCTGGACGGTGGGGATAGCCATAGTACATAACTGACTTAGTTTTCATCAGGTCAGCTGACCTGAGCAGAGGGCTTTCACTGAAATGGAGTGATGTCAGACAGAGTGAACAGAGGCACTGCAGCCGTGTACGGTATGAGTATGCACACTTGTTGTGTGTGTGTTTATATCTCAATCTGCATGTATTTTGACCTATGTGAAGATTTGTGTGTATTTACTAAAATCTCTGTGTGTGTAATCAGATGTGTGTGTGTGTAAATAAATCTCTAAGTGTGTGTAGATATTAAAGTTTGAAAAGTTTTAAAGTTTTGCTCAAAGCACTGAAAATACACACAAGTCATCAGTTACAGTCATCCAGCTTTTCAATTAGCTCTCTTTTTGTGTGTGACTGTAGCTGCACGTCTGCTGTCGCACATCAACAAATGTGTGTTTCCATCTGCAAAGGTGTTTGGAGAGTTGTCTGTAAGTCAAGTGTCCATTAACCCTGAGCTCGGGCTCACAGGCTCAGGCACTGCAACACAAGGTGGCTGGAGTATTAATCAATCTTCAGGTGTAGCATCAGTCGGCTGGTAGTGGTGATCACCTGCTGTAAGTCGATGTTTATGCTTTTTTTCAGTAGGTGGCACAAAGTACTGGGGCTTTGTGAAAAAAAATAAAAAAATAAAATGTTATCCATAACTGGGATCAGCTGTGATCGCTCAGCTTATGGTTCACCAGCAAACTCTTAGATCCAGCGGCAGAGAGGAGCTAGCTGAAGCAGTTCACTGTGTGGGAGTCACTGGAGGATCTGATCTCCAAGCCAGAGTGAAACTCACAGTATAACCTTAAAAAGTGAGCTTTGAGCCTGCATAACTCTGGCTCAGTAGATATAGCTGCAACAGCACAAATAGCAATAATAATAATATGAATCTGAATGGCCAGAATACAGCAACTTTTTCCTCAACACATTAAATAAAAGTTAAAATTATATTTTTCTTCAACAATAAGATCAGGGAAAATGAAAATATTTCAAGCTGATGAAAATTTGCAGTGATGACTGTCAGCTCACCTGTGCAGGTCTCCCTCTGCTCCCACATCCGTCCCACCAATCTGCTCTTTTCCCCGCTATACCTTCGATGTCAATGAGCAGGCCCTCTGCCTCCCACCTGTCTGGATGGAATAACCATAGTAACTGTGTCCTATGTCTCCTAGGCCCAGACAGTTAAAGTAAATAAGGAGGGATGCTTCTCTGGAACAGTCTTTTATTTAAGTAAAATTATTAATAATACACTAAAATAATAATATATAATAATAATAATACTCTATTACAAGTAAGAGTCTGGTATTCAAAATCATGCATGAATTATTAATAAAGTAAAGTAGACCCTCTGACAGCCCGAGGTGGCCTCCACTGCTATAAACGTTGCTCCCTGTGAAAAGCTGAACTACAGCCTGTATTCACACTTGCATCAATATTCCCACAATCAAAAATATTGTTGATTTCACCATGAAAGAAACAATGTGACTGGTGAGTTTAGTGACTTTTTTCTGATAGCATGTTGAGGTCATGTCTTTGGATTGTTTACCACTGTTTGTATTGTTTCTTCCTCTTCTTTTATTAAAGCGAGAAATGTCTGCAGTAAATACATCATTAAGACTTGTGCTACTCAAGCATATTAAACCTCTGTGACTTTATTATTAACATTTTCTATTTCTTTCTAACGAGCTTGTTTTTCTCTCCGTTCTTCTGTTACTGCGACTCAGGAGGTAGAGCAGGTCGTCTACTGATCAGAAGGTTGGTGGTTCGATCCCTGGCTGCTCCAGTCTGCATGCCAAAGTGTCCTTGGTCAAGATATTGAACTCTGAGTTGCTCCTGAGCTGTTTATTGGAGAGTGAATGATAGAATGCACTCAGATGTATGAAAATGCTTGTATGTATATGTGCAAACGTGTTGTATAAAGTGCTTTGAGTGTTCAAGAAGAAAAGCGAACTAGCCCATTTACAATTTTGCTCTGTTCCTCGTTCTCTGCCTTTTGCATGTAAAGTTGAAATGTCTTGACTTAATTGTGATTCCTGAGTACAGATAATCTGTCTCACAGGTTTGTGCTGTCTCTTCAACAAGATCTGAAGAGCATCTGGAGAAGCTGGTGCAGTCGCCCCCCAAGCAGCCGGATGTGAAGGCTGCCGTCTCCACAGGACCTTGACGTGCTTTTGAACTCTCAAGTTGCTGACTGAGTTGGGCAAACTTGGGGGTGGGGTGGGGGTTGGAGCCTCTCCCGGCTGCCACAGGGCAAACTGTAGGGTACACCCTGGACAGGCTGCCAGAGAGACAGACAGCCATTCACACCTACATGGGCAATTTAGGATCACGAGTTAACATAAACCCACTAACTGCAAGAACATGAACTCAAGATGAAAATATTTCATGTTGCATTGTCTGTCAAAGAGATGGAGACAGACATGAACCAGCAGCAGGAGCGATATGTCAGTTCCTATTAACATGAGCCTTTGTCAAGTAAAACCTTTGTATTGTTTTTGCACTGTGACAAATTTTATTAGAGCAATGAACCATCTTTTATGTCCAAAATAAAATGCATAATACAGATAACACAGAATAGAATATAAAAAGCAAAAAAAACACAGGTGTCAATTACTCGTGTATCGCTAAATACAAATTTTTGATTAAAAGAAAACGTTTTCCTCCACCAGCATCACGTCGTGACCTGGCCACTATCCTGCAAGAAGAATGGCTTAAAATCCCTCTGACCACTGTGCAGGACTTGTATATGTCATTCCCAAGACGAACTGATGCTGTCTTGGCCGCAAAAGGAGGCCCTACACCATACTAATAAATTATTGTGGTCTAAAACCAGGTGTTTCAGTTTCATTGTCCAACCCCTGTGTGTCATTGGCTACTTCTGCCATGGGAACATGTAGCTCAGTGATTCTTCCAAATACCAAACATGTGTCCTACCAGCTGTGGATATGAGCTCGGTTACACTGCTGTGGCTCAGGTCTGGCTGGATGAAGATAAGGACTGAATAAGAAGTTTGTCTGTGCATAGCGACTGTCACCAAGGAGAATTCCAGTTTGTCCTGCTGAGTCCTGGAAAATCCTCGAATTATGAGTTGAAGCTTTCCAGTGTGCAACGATGTTGGAGAACTGCACAGTGGGAGTGAAACACCTTATACATTTATTCGTCCTCTTGGAATTATAAGGTTCTATCTATGTCCTGACCAGTTTTGAGATATTACGCTTTAAAAGTTTTTGCACTCTGTATAGCAAAAATTATACATGGAATAAATCTTGTTCACACATGATTATGAAATACACCCTATATGTATTCTAAATCAGTAATATTAAAATCCTATTAAATGTGCTATTAGTCCTATTAAATGGTTTCTTTTTGAACAAGTAAAATGCAGATAGAACCTTGTAATTCTAAAAACTCGTTTGTTTGGTATTATAAGGTTCTATCTGCAAAATGTGACAACTACTGCTGATTTTCAAGGAATGAAAAATAGCTAACTTATCGTAAGTTTTAAACCATAAAATTATAGATATAACAGAGTGTCCATAAGTATGGTTAAATCAAATTTAATGAATTTTGTGACATTTTTTAAGTTTCTTCTTTCATGGCAAACTGTTTTTACGCACACGTTTCCCTTCCCTTTACTAGAAGAAAATGACACTTGACAAAGTTTCATCTTTGAATGTTTCAATGCTACAACATCTCCATCCATACATTCGCTTCTGCTCATCCTGTTCAGGGTTGTGGGGGGGGGAGCTGCAGCCTATCCCAGGTGACATAGGGTGAGAGGCAGGGTACACCTGTACAGGTTGCCGGCCTGTCGCAGGGCCAACACAGAGAGACAGACAACCACTCACACTCACATTCACACCTATGGGCAATTTAGAGTGGCCAATTAACCTAACCCCAGTAAGTGCATGTCTTTGGACTGTGGGAGGAAACCCGTGCAGACATGGGGAGAACATGCAAACTCCACACAGAGAGGCCCGGGCCGAGGAGGAATTAAAGCCAGACCTAGATGTCAATCTAGCTGTGAGGCACAACATCTATTACACAATTTTAAAATTGTACAATTAAAAAAAAAAAATCAAACTTTTCATTAAACTCATGTTGGCAGACTGAGCCCTCTTTCTTAAGATAACTCAACATAGAATTATATGAAAACCAACAAGTAAAAATGAAATTTATGATAAAAAAAAATTGAATAAAATAAACATTTGAGATAAATTTAGGTGGAGTATACTTTGACATATAAATAAACTCAAATTTCAATAAAATTTGTACAGCGAGTCAAACAAATTCTGGATATTTTGCCACAATGGTTTTCCCCCATTTAGCCCAGATCTTTTTTAAAATTTACAAGCTGCAAAATACCTGAAAAAGCATTCTTTAAAATACCAAATAAACATTTAGACTCTGAGTCCATGCCTACTGAGTACAAAAATCCAAATAAAAACTCATTCCTCTTAAAAGGTAGACTTTTAAAACTGGATCTTCAATCAAAATCATTCTGCTATAAAAACGTCACTGACAACGAATTTTTATTTCAGATGTATTTATTCAGGAAAAATGTAACAATTTCTTTGCTGTCCCTTTTCTGGTGTTTTTTCCTTTTACTTGCGCTTCTGGAGTTTGATGACAAAAATAAAAATAGACATGGTACCACTGCTAAATCATAGAATATATTAAAATCTGAAGTCTTTCTTCAATCAGTAATATTTTACATGAGGTAACTTATATTACGACCCTTGGCTATTTTCAATATTGCCAACGACATTGTTTGTTTCTTTATGTTAGCACTGACCACAGACAAACAATACATAACTAGCGTTAGCTCACTAGCTTGATAGCTAACAGTGCAAAGAAACAGCTCGGTGCGAGCTAAAAAAAAATCAAAAGTTCAGAATTTAACTGCCGTTGGTGCTTCTGTCTGTTAACTCATTTTTTGAAATCCTCGACCTTTAGATGTCTTGCAAACAGCCCCAGCTCCCCCACAAAACACTTTCTCTTGGATCTCCTCTGCTCCTTTACTTGACTTGGTGCCACACCAGTTTTACAATAAAGAAGCAACCTGATTGGCTCTCTTGTGAACATTTCAAGTGCCTATTGGTTTGCAGATAGAACCTTATAGTACCAAGTTAAGGCTTCATTTTGCAGATAGAACCTTTTTTTGTGAATAAAATGGCCAAAAATATATATAATTGAAAAAAATCTCTTACATATTGTTGATAAGTGGTCAGAGAATAAGAATATGACAATAACTCAATTTCGTCAAAAATGTCAGATAGAACCTTATAATTCTAAGGGGATGAATTACTCCAGGGAGGTTTCCATGTTCACAGAACGTACCATCGGAGAACGTGATGTAATCCTTTCTCAGTTCAAAGTGCAGACTTTGTGCACTATTTTGCACACAGTCGATTCACTGACAGAAATCAGCTGTTTGACGATGGAGCGTTCCCCTCACTAAATCACATGAAAGATTTGTCTGACGCAAACAAAAGATTTCAGCTGCATTCTCTTCATACTCACAGAAATGGCCACGAAGAGCCGATGTGGTCAAATTCATTCAGCAGGCTTCTCCTGTCTCTGAGCAAGCTTCTCTCTCGTCTTGGTGGTCGTGGTCTTTCAGTGTCATTGATATAGTCGAGATAATCCTTTTTCACCATGCACCAAAATAAATGAAACCTGGCCAGAGGCAGGTTTTAGTCCTCATTTGGACCTAGATTATCTCCAGGCTTCATTCAAGAACTCACTTATTTAACTCCAGACTAGAACAAGTCTGAGGCTACTTTAATCCATGTCTGAGAAAGACGTTTCAATAAATCCTGGTTTAAAATGGGATTCATTCCAGTTTAGTTTAGTTTAATCTCTGTATGGGAAACCAGGCCAATGTGACATTGGGATTTTTTTCTGTCTGAGCTTTTGCAGTCAAGTGCGATGGTTACTTTTGTTAAGTTATTGGGGATGATGTTATTTTCTGCCTACAACTTTACCCCTGAATAGAACTAAACATTTTCTGCATCTTTAGATGTCAAGTACGTCTAGGGATGAAAGGAAAAACAAATTTTAAATATTTCTTTGTGACTAAGAGGAAAGATCTGTTTACATTCAAGCTCCCAAATCTATTTGTCACAGAGCTGCATCTCAACACACTTATTAGTTTGCATTCCTTCATGAACAGCAATAAAGACAATAAATTGAGACTGTGTCAGCTATGTTCATGAGAAGTTGAGAGAGGGTGGGGGGTGGGGAAGCATGGGAGAGGGCAGGAAACAAACCAATTGCAGGCAATTGATTTACTTCCAGGCTATCTTATGGGGGCTTTAGCTTGCCAGTCAGGTTCCAGGTAATTCAGGGAATTGCATCCATCGCCATGTACTTCAGTTACTGCAGCAATCCCATCTCAGGCTCCATGAAAGCTTATGACAAGACAGGAATATTAATAAGCAACTGTGGTGTTCAAAGGCCGGTGCTGGTAGGATCTTACATGATCCAGAGTGACACCTCGTCCCTCATTCTGCAGAGTGAGGGGGCAACCATTTCATGTTTCATATTCGCCCATTGTGTATGGGGAACTGAATACAAAGATATCGCATAGAACGTTTCTGCATGAAATCCTTTCAAACATGCTGCAACACAAATCTTCTTAATACACATTTGATTAATGTAGCGCACACTCTAATCATTCATGTGAAGGACTGTTGTTGGGGGTCGCTTAATTGCGAAGAGCTGAGAAGACCTTATTCTCCTCTCTCTTTGATAGCTGAACATTCCCGTCAGGAAAGGCACCATTATGCAGTTGTTCAGTTTCAGAGGCTGAAGGACGAGATCTGAAAGCCGAGAGACAAAAGAGAAGCTTAGGTGTCCACTGTGACCTACTTCACCCGAACTCAAACACATTCAAACGCACCGTCTTGAAATTCTAACCACCGTCCTTTTTTCACATTCCTTCTTCATCTCTCAGTCTTGTCCTCTCACCTCTTGACTTTCTCCTCTTTCTTTACTCCACCCCCTCCTTCCCCGACTCTTCAATCACAAGCGTTTGACTGCCAGTGGGATCAAGCCACTGAGAGATGTGTGAGCGTGGAAAAAAATGGATGGCTAATTCAATCAAGTCTATTATTTCTAAGGCAGGGCCATGTTATCAGTGGCACAGCAAAGGCGTTTTGATGCATTGCTTTCATGCTCAGCCTCCCCACTCCCACAGAAGTCTAAGTTGTTGTGGTCCTTTGAAGGTGGGGTGGATAAGACTTCAGTCATCAGAGACTGGAGAGGGCTTGCTTCAGCTGTGTGACAGGCAGTCACAACACAAGAAAAATGCCATTGTAGAAGTAAGAAGTCAACTTCATGTGCAAAAACAGAAGGAATCATGTAAGTTTGTGTCTGTGGAGAAAGATCGGTGAATGAAACAGTGATTTAGCAACGTTACACCTGTGAACAGTGTTTATACAGCATCAAATGTACCAGCTCTATTTAAAAAATAGGTTAAAACCTTCCAGAATTAAACTAGCTCTCATGAGAATATGAAGAAACCATGATGATTACTTCATGTCCATGCACTGCACTGAAAAAACGAATTGAAGCTGAACCAGGGCTAGGCCATAGCATGGAAGCTTGTTTCACCACTAAACTCAAAATTTTGAGTAATGGATGGAAAAAAAATAATTTTGTGGCGGAAACAAGCTTCCACACTGTACATATATGCACACAGCTCTCAAAGAAAGTCATGTTTGACAGTGTCAGGGGCTGCACTGAGATCAAGCATGTGTACAGTGGGACAGGAACCAGAATCCACAGACACCGTTATACTGACAGAACCGGTATCATTCCATCCATGTTTCTAAAGTGTCTATAGAAGATGAGATCTGGGAATTTATTCCTGTTTAAACAGGAACAAATGACTTTCATTCACACTACTAAATCTTAGATGGTACGTCCAGCTGTAATAACCTGGGTTTGGTGCAGTGTCCTCATCTGCTGGCTCATACTTGGGTCATGTATCAGTCCTGAGACCCCCTGTAATCCCTGCATCCATAAAACCTGGGAAATAAGCATCTGCCTCTTGAAAGTCTGAAAGCAGCTTAAGAGATTCCAGCAGAGAGGAGCAGGTGCCCAGAAACTCAACTCAAAATCATCGCTAATGTTGAGCTGAATAAACACACCAGCCATATCAAACTATAAAATGGGAATCTTTTGGTGTGTCGTCATTTTGGCTCCCAATCCTTGTGTGAGTGCAGTCCCATTGGAAACCCCTGAATAGTCATCCCTGACAGAATGTACCAAGAAGTCCTACAAGTTTTCTACAAGCTGTCTCCTTTTCGTAGTTGAACCAGCTGCCTTAAAACGGCGGAGTTAAGAGTGCTGTCACTTGAGAGGGGCTCAGAGTACAGTCGCTACTCCTCCACATTAAAAACAGCCAATCGAGGTGGTCCGGACATCTGACCAGGATGCCTCCTGGGTGAGCTGTTCCAGGCGTGTCCTACCAGGAGGAGGCCCCAGGGTAGACCCAAGACATGCTGGAGAGATTCTATCTCTCGGCTGGCCTGGGAACGTGTTCCCTCGGATAGGCAAGGATGTCTGGGTTTTTCTGCTCAGGCTGCTGCCCAGTGACGTGGCTCCGGATAAGTGGAAGAAAATGGATGGATGGAAGGATGGACAACTTATCTATGTGGCAGCACGAGTCTGTCACACTAAAAAACGCTTGTGTAATTTTGAAGAAGCACCTCAAATTCAGTATAATATGTTTGGTATCTTTAGACACTTTATTCAGGTGCGTGACTACCAACTGTCAAATGTCTTCTTGTAACACCCAAGAGAGTGTGTGTCTCTGCCCTGTTGAGCTGGGCTTGTTCACTGTGTCAAAATATGCAGCAATACAAAACCTGCGACTTGATAATGGCTTTTATTAGGAACAAAATGTGCTGGTTGATCAAACAAAGCCTTTCTATGCAGAGAGATCATTTCAAAGTGTATGATGTGGTTGGAAATCTGTTGTCACATGAAGTATTGGTGATGGCTGCGGACTGACCGTGTCACGGTCCCCCAGCCCTCCTGTGCTGTCTCACCACCTTCTTTCATTCGAGGGGCCGAAATGTTTGTCACAGGAGTGTCTTTGTGGATGGCATTATGTATGTTTGTGAGAACACAATATCAAGCATGCATTTGTTGTTCTGTAAACTAAACCATTCTGAATGTAGTGTATCAAATATTGCATTTGAAGAAGCGAGAGACACTGAAGGATTCAGTGGATTTAAACCGTGCATAATAATACAGCATCCATATGTATGGACCACTCCATATCCTGACTGCTGGGGAGCTGATGATGTTAACACTTTTCAGAAAATCTAGTTAGAGAGTGTTGACGGATACAAATCCTTTATGAAGTCAGTAACACATCTCCAGCATATTGAGAAGCTCATTAACTTTCAGTATTAGGTCAGTTGTTTCTCAACAGGAATAATATCTGGCACCGTATGTGCAGACATTGCTCTGATTACTCATATACCTAAATTTTTAAAGTCTGACACAGCAGCATGTTGTTACCACTATGATCATTTCTATTATATATAACATTTTATTTTAATCCACGAGTTCCTTTATTTAAAGTATTCTTTTGGATACTTTGCTGAGCAGTACAACAACATTGTAACAACAAGTAGCCTAGTGTCATACACTGAACCCAAACTGATGCCCACCCACGGTGTGCGCTGTTGGAGACCAAGTTTAGGAACCGTCTGGAAGAGGAGCGTAATCTCTGTTAACCTCGACCTTGCAGCCAGTCAGAATGTAATTGCACCTATGTTAGGCTGCACAACAATGTGATGGTGGATGTTGTTGATGTGATGATACTACAGTATCGTGAAGATGGACCACAAATCCATAAATACGGACAAATAAAGTGAAAGGAAATGCTTGTTACAGTGAGATTACTTGGGGATCGCTGGGCAGGCTTAGCTAAACAATTTCTTCAATAGGTTTAGCTCACAGCCCTTTGCTGCCTCCTCCACCACACACCCTGGCCTTCACACACCCTCATTAGCTTTAATGATTTTGCCCTTTTCCCCTTCTTCCCCATAAATGAACTCTGTGAATAATAATAATAATAAACCAAGAATGAACCAAATGTGGGTATGGACAATGAAATCATCTATATGCCACAGAGAGCTTATTCAGATCTAGATGGTAACGGCTGCATGGTGAGTCTTTTATTATTAAAGTGCATTTAACACCATCCAGCCTGCTGCTACTGAGAGAGAAGTTCCAAGAAATGCCAGCAAACACGTCCACCGTGGATTACTGACTACCTGACAGACAAGAGGTCTGTGGATTAGGGTTAGGGTTAGGGTTAGCTACCCTACCCCTACCCTTAACCCTGGATGATTCTCAGTCATCCAGGTCATGATAGTCTCAAGAGCTTGAAAAAGGCAACTGAACTTCTTTAAAAATGATTTTTGAAGATATTTCTGTCATGGTTTGCTACCTCTTAGCCTCCCTGTCACCTTGGATCAGGAGGCTGAGTGCATCTCCACCCTTCTGGGCGGAGCCTGGATTCTTCCACTCAGCTGAGCACCTGTACCATATCAAGCCTCGTCAGCTGTGGTATTTCAAGACCAGCTCCACCATCCAGTCTCTGCCTCCTTAGAGTGGTAATTAGATTCAGCTCTGCATGCCTGTGATGCAATCTGTATTTGTGTGCTAACACCTCGCTTTTTGTCCTCTTAGTCTGCATCCTTCAATGTGTGGACTGCCCCCGCTCACCTTCCTCCAGCACATCTTTCCAGCTCAAGGGACTGGCAATTAATCTGGACCTCAATGTTACTACTCCTGTGGTTGCTTGATTGGGATCTGCATTTAGATTAGATTAGATTCATCTTTATTATCATTGTACACAAGTATACAACGACACAACCATCCAAGAAGAACACAAACAACAGAACAAACAGGGGAGACCGGTGTCTGCGGTCATGCAGCCGTTATACAGGTGCTACCGTAGCAGGGCGGGAAAGCAAAGCGAAAAAAAACAATAGGATAGGTGGGGGAAAAAAAATCATATTTTGCCCCATAATCGGGGGCACAGTATGAGGTTGAAAAACCTCTGCAAAAGCAACAGGGTAGGGCGGGGCGGGGGAGCGGGCTGAGGCGAGAAGTCCAGGATACTGTGGAGCCTTCCAGCTGTCTTTGACTAAACAGTTCCTGATAAGAGTGGAATAATGTTCATCAGTTCACCAGGCTGCTGGGATACCAGATCACACAGGTCACAGGAGACGGGATAGGCGGGGAAAGAACATCTGTTTACATAACTCCAGGAGATAATGAGATTTCCCAGCTGTCCCAAGGCCAGGTAGGGGGGCCAACTTCCAGATAAATATCATTGTTTTGGTACAGGCTGTTACAGATAACTTTGCTGACAGCCTTAACAGTCTCGCCGGGCACCCTCAATGGCGAAAACTCCAATAACCCAAATTTCATGATTCCATTCTCGCCGCCGCACAGGAACAGACAATTTCTCCAAAAGTCTGAGTTCGTACTCCGCTGCACGTACCCCACTTCCAACTTCTGCGGTAAATCAGGTATCCCCCACATCCAATCAGAGAGATCCTGTTATCCATGATCCATGATCCATGCCGGGTTGTTCAACTCAGGCAGACGGTTCTCCTTTTCCCAGTCTTCGTGTGGAGAAAAATTTGATCGATGCGTTGAGAGACCAGCTTACCAGATCCATAATCTTAATTTCCAGTTCGAAGCATGTGTAAAGAGAGGCTCTTAGAGCACAGCAAAGCAGCAAAGCAGGGTAAAACATGAGGCTAGGGAGAGTCCCAGGTATTTATATACCGTATCTATAGACCGTTTGAGTAGAGCACTGCTTTCCCCTCCTGAGTCGCCTGACGGTTTGCCAGAATTGCTTTGGGGCTGTCTGAAAGTCTCTTTGCATAGCCTCACTGAACTCCTCTCACGCCTGAGTTTTTGCTTCAGCCACCGCCCGAGCTGTATTCTGCTTGGCCTGCCGGTACCTGCCGGCACCTGCCGGCACCTGCCGGCTTAGTCCTACAGGCTGACCAAGCCTGATAGGACTCTTACTTCAACTTGATGGTTTCCTTCATGTCCGGTGTCCACAATCTGGTTCAGGGATTACCACCACGAGAGGCACCAACCACCTTGCACCCGCAGGTCTGAGCAGCAGCCACAACAATGGAGTTGTGGAACATTCGGGCTCAATGTCCTCAGCCTCCCTCGGTATGTTGCTGAAGTTCTGCCGGAGGTGGGAGATCTTGCAGACAGAAACAATCTTCAAACAATATTTCTTCCCTCAGGTCTGTCAACCATTCCAAAAAATATATAATAAAATCAATAGTCCACAGTAATAACTACCCAACTCGTTGCAGGCCTGATTCGGGGCTCGGGTGCGGTGAGACCAAAAACTTAGGGGTCGTTTCACTCACTCACTGTGAACAAAGAAATAAATAAAATGGTACCTTATGCCAAATATGGCGATGCAAGAGTTCAGTCACACGTGGTCCTTCCACGAGCAGGAATGAAGCACAAGGGCATACCCGTCGAGTTGTCGCCTTCCAGCGTTGCCAGAGGAACTCTGAGCTATCGGTAGCTCAGAGCGCTATCTGGGTCTTTCCTCTCGTCTCTGCGCTTGGAGAGTTAGCCGAAGCTGTTACGATGAGCTGTGTTAGCTAGCCGCAGCTTTCAGTCAATCAGCGCCGCTAATTAGCACTCGCTTAGCCAGCGAGCCAGCTGCGATAACTGAGTCCAGCCACTCTTAGAAGCTATACTGCACCTCGTGGAAACCTTTCCTCCTTCCAAACATCTCGCCGACGTCTGACACGGAGTAGAAGTTTTAACCAACAACAGAATGAAATACTTTCACTTGATTAGCCAAAGTTAAATCACACACTCGGCTGGGGTCCCTCGTTACATTCGCGCTCTCTCTTCTCTCTCTCTCTCTCTCTCTCTGCACTCTCCTTCCTCCATGCACGGCCACACCTCCACCAATCAGATGTCAGCCCAAAGAACAGGTGACAAACAGAAATTTCTAGGAAATTAGATTGATTTCCCTTTACAATAAACAAATGAAATAAACAAATGAAATAAAATACTTATTGCAGATTAATAATTTTAACACACAAACTTTGAAATTGCAACATTCATTCACATAAATGACTGTAACCCACATTCACTCAACTTATACATATCCATTTCCTACAGGGTTACACTGACATTAGTCATCGCTTCTTCTACTTTACCTGAGGTCCACTAGCCATGAATTAAGTGTTCAGTTTGGAAATCTGGCATCTATTAATGCACCGTTCAGTCCTAAACCCTGTCCAAAAGAAGAAGTGTTGTCATTCATTTTCTACCTACTGTTTTCTTCTCAAAGTGGTTAATTATATCTGCAACAATAAGCCTTTTGTGTGATTTCATTTTCTTCACCCTCTTGAATCTCGATGCTTTTCCTTGTGATGAATTTTTTCTCCCTTTACTTGAATTGTGACTCTGTGTCACTGCAGGACAGTTGAGAGCCTTGAGACAACTGTTTGTTGTGATTTGGCACTACATAAATAAATTTGAATTGAATTGAACCTGGAGGTAAACAGCCCTATTTATATAGAGAACTGGGGCACGGCAGTATGCAGAAAGTGTGAGATTTTATGCATATTGCACAAACTTGTTAGACTGATTCTGATTCGCTTGTGTTTTGGGTTCTGTTTGGTTTCCGTTGTTTTTCTAGTGCTTGAAGTGTTTCATTTTTGTTATCTTGGGGTTTTTTTATTTCCATTTTATTAATGTCGGGCTTTAGTTCTAATTTTATTATGTGACTGAATTGTGTTTAGTTTTTATGGGCTCTGGGTGCCTGATCTTCTTGCCTCACTGCAGTGGGGGCGCTGCTGTGTTTCCCTGCCTCTGTGGTGTTTAGTGGAATTGCCTGTTGGTCATTTCATGTTTTACTTTGACAGCTAGTTTCATTTTGCATTCTACTTCCTGTTAGCGTGATTGTCTTCACCTGTGTTAATCGCTTTCATCTGTCTCCTGTTGTCCCATCAGCTCTGTGTGTGTATAGTGCTGTGGGTTTTTTTCTTTGATAGGTTGTCTGTTATATTCCCCACATGTTGCTCAGGGTTTGCTTTCTTTGGAAAAGCAGGATGTGCTATGAGGGCTGTACAGTGACGTGAGATGAATGAGTTAGTGAGCTATGCCAGAGTTTTCTGTGTTGTGAAAGTGTCTCTTTTTAATTTGCAAACTAAATTTAAAGTAACTTGTGCTGAACACATCACCTGGTTATGTTTAGAGCTTTGGTTTAAAATCAGCTGGAGTGCCACATTTTCACTGATTCTTTTATTTACAGCATGTTTTAAGTGTGACACAGATTCTCTGCTAGGGAACTCATAATATACATGGGAGCTGTGAAGCTGCACCTTGTGAATCAAACAAAACCATCAGGAGTAAAGTTCCAGCAGTGCGAACTGGAATTTAATCAGCTGCTGATACAGAACACGTGTAAATGTTCTTATACTTGGTTCTAAGCTGCTGCTACAGTCTCTCACACTGCTGGAATTGAGAACACACACCAAGAATACCCAATCTATCAAAATTAATTTAACGTTGATCTGGCAACAAACTAACGTGATTTCCATGTGTCCTTCATTAGCCTTTAGCCGGTAATATTAAATATATCCAATTTAATGTTTCAGCTGTCACATTGAAAATAAACAGCAGCATGAGCGTTAAAATAATTAACTTGAATTAAACAAATATTTATTTATTTCCTGTGTTATTTTTATGTGAGTGCGCATGGGACTGAAGCAGAGAGTCCAGCTTAACGGGGAAACCACCGTCGGGAAGGCGGGTGTCTTACGACCTGGGTTTTAGGTTTTGTCAAATGCAAAGAAAATGTGGCTGTTTCACCTTCTTTGTAGCTTACCCCTCTGGGCCTTTGACCTTTCAGCCTTCTCATTGGCTATGAAAAGCTTGCTTTTCTTAAATTATTGTGCTATTAGTGTTCTGCATTTGGGTCCCCCTAATCCTTTGACATTAGCAGCATTGAAAATGGAACTGCTACTAGTAAATAAAACAGTGACGTTATTTACCCTGAAAAAAAAGAAAAGAAAATCCCAAATTTTCTCAGTTTAAAATTTAGATTTAAGTCAGCTGATTTTCTCATATCAGCAGCTTATTTGCTTCAATCAATTTATTATGAAACAATTATTCACTTAACATCAAAATAAACAGAGGTTGTACTTTTATTACTGTTTATCTTGCACTGTTATAAATATAAACAAATGTTTATTAAATTATTTTGAATGCACATATTTGTATTTGTACATGATTACTAATAACAGTGCAATCAATGTGACAGCTGTTTTTATTTAACTGTGCATGGTGGAGCTGCAAAACTGAAGGGGCTGAGCTATAAAAGAGATCACTATCTAGACTGATGTGAATACAAGGACATGGGGTGAAAAATGTGAATGAAGAGACAATATGGGCAGAAGTAAAAAGGGTCGATAGGGCATGAACTGAGACTACAGACAGAAATAAAACGAGAGAGAAAAAAACCATCAGTGAATGATGTTTGAATAAAAACAGAAAATCAGAACAACGATACTGAGATGGAACGAGTGCAAGGGCGGTGACCACAGGTTCATAAATTACATGGGAAAAAAAAAGAAACAGGGTGATGAGAGAGTGGGACACAAACGGGGGAGAGGGGACAGTAAATAGAATCTTTCTATTTAAGACAGGCTGTGCGGGAAACCATTTACCTCCACATCCAAACTGTGTTTTAGGTAGGCCATTAATCACCGCTGTAATGGAGAGCCGGGTCCTGTTCTCCTACACACTCCCCCTCTCCTGGCATCACGCGCACAGTTACATGCTGTACGGTGAGTACTAAGCAGCAACCGTAATAGTCACATGGGAGGGAACTAAAACAGTACTAAAAGCAGACCTGATTCCACAAAACTAACTGGTTGCCAAAAAAGCCGCCATCCTCCTCTCTCCACTATGTGTGTGAATCAGGGCATGAGAGAGGAAATTGCACAGATGGATGTTTGGTTGGTTCTGAGGGTAAAAATAACCACTGCAGGGCTACTTTATTTTCTTTGTAGAGATGAATGTGAAACACAGCAGCTGATCCGGGGACTGGCACTGACGGCTGATTCTTTCAACAACTTTATAAAATGGTGTTATCAGGAGAAAGATTTTAATATTGGTCCACATTTTTCAGGAGAAAAATCTTTTACAGCTGGACTGAAATTAAGTTCACCTTTAATATTAGCAATTTTTAGACATTTTTAAACACATCTAACCTCAAAGCTTAGCAGAGGACTCATGTTGCAGCTGAGGACTGATCATAGTGTTTGTCATGCTTTGAACTGTGTGCGAGTATTTTAGAGAAACACGTCGGCTGGCCGCTGATGCAGAGGGGTACTGAGGGTTACAATTATAATATTGATCATCACAATTTTTTATTTTCTGTTATAAATGTACACAGTTTGTTATAAATAGATACGCAGCCTCAGTACAGGTGGCTGTCTAACTTCTGCAGTTGCTGGTTTCAGATCATTGTTAAAACTCTTCTTTTTAAATTTTCCCAGAGGCTTCTCTTGATTCTTCTAAATTCTTTATAACTGATAAAAGGGAAAAAATGACCTGAGTGAATCTTTTTTGTTGTTAAGAGTTTGAACTGTCCTGTGTGTAGGCTTGTGCCAATTGTAAATGATACCGCTTGACTGCTTTCAGCAGACAAACAGATATGGAGGACACTGGTTTTGGTCGGGTGGACATATGATGATGTCACATGGATAGTTGCTCAGTCTCCCTTAATCTCTTGTCTCCGGTGCAGCCTGAAGAGGAGACATGGGCCCTCCACCCACTGGAGGTGTCATAGGGGTCGGGTGCAGTGTGTGTTGGGTGGTGGCTGAGGGCGGAGGCCCTGGCAGACCGAACCCCGACTATCGAGGCTAGCTATTGAAACATGGAATGTCACCCCTCTGGTTTTTTTTTTTTTATAGTGCAACAAACTTGTTTTCCAGAATAAATGAAGATCTTACAGGTCATCTGCTTTAAGCTGCACATTTGTGAGTTATACCAAGGGGTCAGGCACTTCTGATTTGAAGCTCTTTTTTTCAGATGAGCCACAGCATCATCGTACGCAGTGAGGATGTAACTCTGCTAACGAAATAATCTCTGTGGAAGCAGAGTTTCGGTAGCTACTCTGAACTGCTGTCGTAATGTTCTCCATTAGATGCTGCAGAACTCTGCAGTGACAGTCGCACCCTGGGACAGAAGTCCATGCTACACATCAGCATCCTCCCAGTCTCACTCATTGAAGGACATAATCTTTGTTCTTGGAAACTCATTAGGTGAAAACTGCTCAGCTGTAGCCCAGCTCTCATCACCAACAGCACTTCTTTATACAAAACTGAGAGAAGGTAATGTCTGTTCTCTGTTCACTTACTGTCACATTTATTTTATATGGCCTGAATGCAATATAATGTCACCAGTAATGATAAATTTAATCTCTGCTTTTCCTACAATGTATCTATTCCAGCAGTTGTTATGGGACATATTCACCTGTCAAATTACAGATATTGTCAATATCATTCCAATAAAAACTCATAACCCATTCTTTCTTTGTGACAATTTTCTTCAGATATTAAACTCAAAATACCCACAAACTATGGATACCACTCAGTTTGACTTTAAGGGACAGACAAAAAGATCGTGTTCCATTAAAAGAGTGTGCTGGTGTCCTCAAAAATATGAAACAAGTCTTGCCGTCTAGCAAAAAGAACTAAGGAGTAGAAAGATTAATGTTTGACCTATCCAAAACAAATCGGTTTTCAGTTTTCTGTGCAGTCTGATAGTAAGAAAAACCTGGAGTCTGTCCATACCTGATGATGTTGCCTCCCTCACCCTAGAACTCCTTGATCAGCAAGGTCAGGAGGCTCTCAGCATGGTGCTCCACAGCAGCACTGCTAATGCAGTCAGCTGGAGATAATGGGGAGGTTTTGGGATGTGGACCTTCAGCATGACCCTGGAGGCGAGGTAGAAAATTTGACTAAATTATTCATAAGCTGTCACTGAGCCTGATTTACAAAGAAAGGAAAAAGAAAAAGTGATGAGCTCCATTCAAATAGAGACTTCAGTAAGTGTTTTTGCCTGTTAAAGCTCTAGATCCTGGAAAAGGCTTGGAGTGAAATGCATGAGCAAATCAAAGAATGCACGCACACTCACCACCTCAGGAGCTCCTTTAAACAGATATCAAAGCAGAAAATCTGTCAATTTTGCTCTTTCACGGCTCCATTTCACCATTTGTAATCCCGCATTAGATGTAAGAGCTGCAAGAGACAAGCTCTCTGTGATGAGACATTATCTCTGTGCTGAATTCAGTGGGTGTTCTTCACATTCTTATACTGCGTACAGTACAGCCAGAATCATCTTAAGGATGTCACTGGCGGCACACACAGTACACAGTACTTTGAACAATCAGTGGTACATCCAGTGCAAACCAATCAAAATCATCTGCCAAATCCTGTTTGGTCCCCTTCGTTCTGCCAAGAGCTCTGACCTTTGGGGCAAGGACACACGACCTGTGGGGTGTCGTTGGTTCGTGGCACAGAAACACTGAGAGCAGATCACTTGGATCCAGTGGGGCTTGGGTCGGAGCCTCCGTGGACAGAGTTTTTTTCACTCCTCTTCCTCTGGACACTCAGCAGATTTGGATCTAGGGAATCTTGAGACCAAATCAACACAAAGATCCTCAGGTGTATTCCTAAAGCCATTGCTAAGTTTTTGTTGAGTGGCAGAGTAAATTAGAGTTCCTACCTAAGGCAAGTGAAATTTAGGACTTTAAGACTTTGGAAAATTAGTCTGAATAAAATGTAAGTCCAAATTTACAGTAACTGTAACATGATTTCATTTATTAAGGGAAAATAAATAAAACCCACCTGGTCTTATCTGATAAAGTAACTGCACCCTAAATCTAATAACTGGTTGCACTATCGTCGGCAGCAAGAACTGCAATCAAGCATTTGCGATAACTAGCAATGAGTTTCACATTGCTGTGGAGAAACTTTGACCAGAATTGTTTTAATTCAGCCACACTGGAGGGTCTGAGCACCAGCAGCCGGTGTAAGGGCACGCCCCAGCATCTCAACCTTTGATTAAGGCCACTTCAAAACCTTTGTGCGTGAGTGCCTGTGTGGATGGGTGAGTGGATGTTGCGTTCCAGAGGCGGAGCATGCCGGAGGTCTCCGCCCTGCTGATTGCACACCTGAGCCACAGCTCTCACCTGTGGGCTACAAAAGGCTGGAGTGTCTTCTTAGGATCGTTACACCGCTTGCAGTACTCCATACCTGGTCGGTATTGTAGGTGAACTGTGTAGAGTTGTTTTTCCGTGCTCTTACTTACCATCGTCTCCTTTTGGCCACGAATCCCTCACCGCTCAGCGCTGTGGAGAGAGACTGCTGCTGGGCGGCCACTGGAGAACGACACCTCGGCCCTCACAGGCAAAATTGCCTCAAAGAGGACTCAGCCTTCTTTGTAAGATGAACTTTTGTTCTGACCACATCACTGTGCTCTGCGCTTGCCTCCGTCAGGCTTGGACACATCAGTCCGCAGAAAAATTTCCCAAAAGTTTTAGGGATCATCAAGATGTTTTTTGGCAAACATGAGATGAGCCTTTGTGTTCTTTTTGGCCAATGGTGGATTTTCACCTTTCTCTTCAGTGGATGCCATTTTAGCCCCGTCTCTTTCTTATTGCTGAATAATGAACACTGACCTAAGGGAGGTCAGTGAGCACTCAGAGCACTTTAAAGTACAGGTACAGGTCAGGTTAAATAAAAGAAGATGTAGCAAGTGCTGGTGTGAATGAGACCTGTTGTATATTTACTTTTGATATTGGTGTAATACAGTTTAAATATACAGGTAGGAAAAACTGGTCACCAGTGCTGCATCTGTAAGCTAACACACACAAAAAAGAACAAATTGTCACTTCATTCCTCCGAATCATTTTTCATACCTGGATGTTGTCACGTGATAAAATTCTACTTTCCTATCCTTAGCATTTATTTTAAAAAGAGTTTTCAAAGATTAAGACATTTTAACACCAACTAAGGCTTAATCTGTGTTATCTGCCTGCCGTGGGGGTTGCTGCTGCCACAGTGGAGGGAGCAGAGGGGCACTTGTTCAGCCATTTCTTGGTGGGTGGTATGTGTCAAAGGAAACTTCAGATAAAGGTCAGGAACCAAGATTTACCAGCATAACATTTCAGTATAAGGAGATAATCAGTGTTATTCATTTAATCTGTCATTGGTTTAAATGTTTTGGCTAATTGGTGTATATCACCTAAGCTCAGAAGAATTTATGCATGGCACAAACTGTAACAAACATTTTGTTTATTGGGTCGGCTCATTAAAATAGCCTTCCGCCTGTCCAGCATAGATTAATAATTCATCAATTTTCTGTATTTTCACTACCCTTTATGCATTTATAATGTATGTGTGCCAGCACGATGTTGCAGAGTGGAAAGTTTGCTGCAAAAAGGCCGCCAAGTGCTTTTCCGTTCTCAGAGGTTATTGTTTGACATTCTACTCTGAAAAGCAGTTTTGTTGGGATCCATTAGCATGTTTTGTACCCTGCAGCTAACTGCCTTCAGCCGCGGCCCCCACTATGGGCCATTTAGCCTACATGCATAAAATCTACATCTGCAGAGGCAGACTTACTTACAGATCCCCCCATGAGACACAGACAGCCTCAGTGGGGGGGAAATAGGTGGAAGGTAAGGCTCAAAAAGGATGTAATCTGGTGTTACTTATTATAGCCCGTCAGACCACGTTTCTCTCAAAGTACATCACAGGTGGTAGCATCACTGCTAGTAGATTTCTTCATTGGAACACCCCTTTACCCAAGAACTGTGTTGGCGGCTTATCAGATTCCCAAACCTAACACTGAATGATCAAATTTGTTGCACGAAAACTGAACGATTTACAGCCTACAAAGTGTCTGCAAACCACAGAGCTGTTGTTCCTTATAAACAGCAAGTGGTAAAGGTCCCTCCTAGATGTAAGAACATACAGAGGAGCAGATATCGGTGACCACTACCTGATAAAAGCCAACATCTGGCTAATACTGGAGCTGCCATCAAAAGGCTGAAAGTTCATTCTAGAACCAAGAAACCGCTTCTGTCACCTCACCTGCATTGATGGAGAAGAAAACACAGTTCAAAGAAAGTGGAAAATACTTAAAAGCACCTGCAATGAAACAGCAGCAAAAGTTCTTGAAAGTAGAAAAAGGAAACTTAACTCCAGAAACATGGGAAAGGGTAGAAGAAAGGAAACGGGTGAAAGAAAAACGAATACAGACAGAATCACCAAGACTTCAGCATCTTGTCCAGATAACTTTAAAGGACAAGGAGGTAAACGAGGTGCCAGGAGAGGTAAAAGAGCATTCCTGGAAGAGAAAGCCACAGAGGCAGAGCAAGCCTCAATGAGAGGAGAAATGGGCACCATGTACACCAGGGAGCTTCATGGAGGGCTGATTTTCAAATTTTCATGCTCCACAAAAAGGGTGACCTACACAACTGTGACAGCTAGAGAGGCATTACCCTGCTGTCAATCCCAAGCTAGGTTTTCTGTGGGATAATCCTCAACAGGCTGGATGCAGCAATTGATGAGATGCTAAGAGAAGAGCAGGCAGGACTGCATCGACCACATATTTACACTGAGAAACGTCACTGTGCAATGCCTGGAGTGGAACACAGGTCTTCTCATCAACTTTGTTGTCTAAAAAGAAAAAAGTATTTAATAGCGTACATAGAGAGGGACGCTATGGAAAATCCTGGGAGCCCACGGCATATGATCATCAAACTCAGCAAATTCTAAGAAGACTTTGAATGCTCAATCATCATAGAGAACTCACTGTCAACTCCTGTCTCTCTCCCCTTCAGCCCCAACCGATCGTGGCAGATGACTGCCCCTCCCTGAGCCTAGTGCTGCTGGAGGTTTCTTCCTGTTAAAAGGGAGTTTTTCCTTCCCACTGTCGCCAAATGCTTGCTCATACGGGGTTCTTTTGACTGTTGGGTTTTCTCTGTATTATTGTAGGGTCTTTACCTACAACATAAAGCACTTTGAGGCGACTGTTTGTTGTGATTTGGCGCTATATAAATAAAACTGAATTGTCAGAGTGGTTTCCAGTGGAGTCTGGAGTCAGACATGGTTTATCCTGTCTCCTAATCATTGACTGGGTGATGATACAGACCACTGAGGACAGACCGAGGGGAATCCAGTTCACATAGCTTGAAGATCTTGACAACTTAGCTTTCATCTCAACAAGTAAAACAACTGCAAGGAAAGACAAATAGGTTACAGGCCTACGATCAACAAACTGGTCTTGCCATGAATCCAAAGAAGACACAGACAGTGTCTGTAAATAACACACTACAGAATCCAGTCACTGTACAAGGATATGTACTGGAAGACGCCACATACCTAGGTAGTCTTATCAGCAAAGAAAATGGAGCGCGCAACGACATCAAAGTGCGACTGGTAAAACAGCAGCTTTCTCACATGTCTCACACCTGTATGGAAGTCCAGGCAGTACAGTCTTAAAACAGGCTTTCCAACTGTATAAGATTTATTGCCAAGAAGCATTGATACAACAAAAAATAATCAACCAAACAAAAGCTTCCTTACTTTTTGTGCTAAGTTTATATTTCCTGGAGAACAGCACTTATCTTTAAGCTTTGTTCCAGGTAGGAATGAGTCAGAAACGACTATAAAGGCCCTGGAGACACACTACAAACTCAGACCAGCAAAGCACGCACAGCTCTTTAAAGTGGCTGTCTTGCACTTCTACCCTGCTCAAAGCTTCCCTATGAGTCCCCTGAATGCTTCTATTTATCACTGTCTCACTATTCCAGCACAGTCATTCCTCAGCTAGGACAGGATGATATGTGAAAAATGTTTTTTGAAATTTGGGAAAGCAGCTGGCTGCTGTCTAACCTTACCTTGTGTTATGTTTGAGTGGACCCTGAGCAGCAAATCGAGCCATGCTTCTTGTTTCTCTACAATGCCAACATGCCATTCATCCTCACATGACGTAAACTGTGTTCCATGCAGTGGGTTGGGTGGCCCAGTTTGAGCCATAAACTGGTAATGTTAGTGTTTTACAATTCATTAATTGGTACTGGTCCACTACTGCAGTGAAACAGGCAATTAAAAATACCAATAATAAATCAGCAAATCAAATATATTTAACATGTATTAATAATACCTTAGACTTATATAGCACTTAATTCACACCTCAATCATACCTGGTGGTGGTAAGCTACTAATGTAGCCATAGCTGCCCTGGGGCAGTCTGACAGAAGCATGCCAATTTGCGCCTACGGCCCCTCCAACCACCACCAAGCACATTCACACTTTGGCAATGTGGGTTAAGTGTCTTGCCCAGGGACACAATGACAGCACACGCTCAGACAGGGACTCGAACCCGCGACCCTCCGGTTGCGAGGTGAGCACCTACCCACTGCGCCATAAATACTGACGCATGAATTGAAGACAAAACACAAGGAAGACAAGAGACAAAATGATTCAGGAGCATCCTAGAGTCAGCTAACCCTGACCCTGACCCTGACCCTAACAGAAGGGCGCAGTGCTGTGAAACAGTATTTGTCCCTTCCTCATTAGTTTTTGCACATTTGTCACACTTACCCAGCAAACATGCTCCCTTGGGGCCCATTAGAAAAATTACAACACTCCTTGTGCTGATTTCACTGTGTTAAAACCTATTGTAGACAACAAACATGTTGCCACTATTGTTGCTGGTGTTATATCATTTTCTAAATAAATTTAATAGGCAAAACTTTAATAACCTTACAAAAAACAAACTGTAGAACAGCTCGTCTCAGATTTAATATTAATTTGAAGTCAAGCGTGAGCTGCCAATAACTTCATAATAAAGTTATATTACTGAAACTTTTTCACCGGACCTGAATTTTGTGCAAAAATTGGTGAGTTTTTGTAAATGTTCAGGGGTCAAATTTGCGATAATTTTGGATAAAGAAAAATAATAAAAAAGAAAAATAGTACACGAATGCTTAGGATTCCAATTAAGTGTTTTTCAAGTCACTGCTCGCCGTGACCAACGCTGCCGTGGGGTCCATTCGTCACTGACCCTATTTCGTCACGCAAGCTAACTCTTGATGCTAATGATTTCAATAATGGGCTTTTCCATTCACCTCCATATACATGTTTTTGAGAAGTGTTCGACCTGACCTACCTTGTTTAAGGGTTCATTGTCAATTGACCCGTTTTTGTTTTTCGTGGGCTAGCAAATACAATAGGCTCCTCGCCGATCCCTTCAGGAGGCTCGGGCCTAATTAGAGTGTCCAGAAGCCTTTCACATTAGAAGAAATGTGAGGAATCCCTAAATACCAGGTAGGACATTTACACACCTGAAATTATGTGTTAGTTAAAAAAAAAAAAAAAAAAAAACTGCATTCATGTCAAAGGCAGCTGAACTCATTCAGATGCACAGCCAACTCTGTGCCTTTTGTTACACCATGGTGTTTATCTTTAAAAACATGAATCAAAGGAACCATATACTAAAGGGAAATTCTCACTTTGGTTTCCCCAAAGCTACACAATGCTACAAAGCTACAAAAATGACAATCCCAGAATTATACCCGGCTTTTTCACTTGCTGCTGAATGAAACAGGAAACATACGTGTGTGTGTGTGCGTGTGTGTGTGTGTGTGTGTGTTTTTGGCAACAAATGAAACTGCACAGTGAGAAAATCAAGAGTACATGAAAATAGATTAAAGGGATTCATCCAGTTATCAAGCCACTGCAGACAATCTCTACTGAGTGATAGCACGGCCATTCAAAGAGAAGGACTACAGTACCCAACCTTCCCCAGTCTACTGTCCACTGTCAGTATGGGGGAGCTGTATGGGCTCTACAACCATATCTATAGATTTCATTAAACTGGTAAGAGGATTACTGATGACATGCTGCAGTTTAGTGCTTGAGCACTCTGGAAGATGTGATATCTTTCAGTACAGACTTTCATTCTGGTTACTGTGATGAAAAAGGCGACACAGAAGGTCCTGTACTCGATGGAACTTGAGCAGCATTAGTGTGTAGCTAGGTTTCCATCCAAATGTGGAAAAATTCCTTGAATTCTCAAGGAAATTTGCATTAGAAACCAATTAATGCCTAATTCATAATCAAATGGTGCTCCACTTAGGCACTACAGTTTTTTTTTTTACAACTGTGGTACCTAACAGAACCTACAAAATATCTTAAAGACAGTACAGCAGTACCTTCATGCTGTCACTCTGAGTCATTAATTACAAGTAAAAAGCACTCCCTGTAGACTACTTGTGAAAATAATATGAACAGACAAAAGCAGAATTAAATTAAACAGTAAATAATAAACAAACAATCTAAACAATAAATTGTTTCAAGAAAAGAAAATTTAACAAAGACACCAGAGACTACGGACAGGGGACCGTCTCAGTCGAGACTTTTCACAAGCAGACGAGCAGAAAGATATTTTGATGTTATCAGGTCACAAAAAACAACACAAAATAAATAACTTAAACTAACACAATGAGCTGAAAACTTTAAAGCTTGCTGTATTAGTAACAACCACAAACTGCTCGCATCTTACAACAGGTGTCAGGTGTTGATTCTTTACACTGTTGCCAGAAGAAAGTTTTTATCTAATGAAGCCCGTCAGGCCAAACCAGAATTAGGCCGTCAGGGGAAACTGCGGTTGACATCAGCAGGGCTTTTGGTTCACCGAGGAACTGTTTGGTTTTTGGGGTCATACTTGACGGTGACCCCTCTGTTCTCTGTTTGGTGGACACATGTGAGCATGTATTGTTCTGCTGTGTAGAAAAGCTTTATGCAAATAAAATGCTTTTCATTACAGCAGTGCCTCAAATGCTAACCACAGGGTTAGAGGTTTGGATGTTCTCGGGCAAATCACTGAACCCAGAGTTACTCTAAATGAGCACATAACACAACAGCTCCACTGCCAGTGGTGTGTGTGTGTGTGTGTTTGTTTGTGTGAGAGAGAAAGATAGAATAAGAAACATACTGTAAAGCATTTTGTAGAACCTAGCTGGGTGAAAGAGATAAGAAGCGTTAATGAGGTGAAGCATCATCTGTTTTTGGAAGCTGTCCCCAAAGACTGATGAACGGGCACACTGCATCACACTTGATATCAAACACAACTGCACATGGCTTGGATGTTTAATAAAAGACTAGTGGCGGCTTACGCTGCTTAACTACAGGAACTTATAAACAAGAACACTAGATCGGCATCACAGTTCACTGTAGGGGAACACACAGTTTACATGCTTTCACTGCGTACCTCTGCCCAATTATAAATCACTGCTGAGGGCCTTGGCAGACGGTCACTCTTGAGCAGATCATCATAAGTATGCAAGACCTTCAAAAGGAGAGTCTAGTTTAGGGCACTGGAGCACAGTGAGAAGGCTTGTTTGCATTTTCAAGAAAAACTACAACTCTGAACAGTTAGGGTGCTTTGAAGCATAGACTCAAAGCCCTGTTACATCACACCACCCTTACAGCCGTGTTGCAGCATGAACAGGTCTTAAGTGTAGTTGGTTTTACTACCACTACTTCATCACAATGGCCCTCATTTACTAACAGTGCACACACATGAATCTGTGTGTAAACCATGCATATAAATGTTTAATGCACAAATTAGTGATTTTGCAACATTTATTTTTTTTGTAGAGTACAAACGAATGATGAATACTACTTCTACTACCACCACTAATAATAAAATTAATTATTATTATTGTTATGATTATTGCCTTTTGGTCATTATTTACAGTTTTCTAAAACACCATAAAATCACAATTACAGGAACAATCAGTAATTATTTTAGGTTATTTAATACAAAAAAAAGGACATTGTACTCACATACACTGCTCCAAAAAATAAAGGGAACACTCAAATAACACATCCTAGATCTGAATGAATGAAATATTCTCATTGAATACTTTGTTCTGTACTGTTGAATGTGCTGACAACAAAATCACACAAAAATCATCAATGGAAATCAAATTTATTAACCAATGGAGGCCTGGATTTGGAGTCACACACAAAATTAAAGGTTAAAAACACACTACAGGCTGATCCAACTTTGATGTAATGTCCTTAAAACAAGTCAAAATGAGGCTCAGTATTGTGTGTGGCCTCCACGTGCCTGTATGACCTCCCTACAACGCCTGGGCATGCTCCTGATGAGGTGGCGGATGGTCTCCTGAGGGATCTCCTCCCAGACCTGGACTAAAGCATCCTCCAACTCTGTCACATCTGTCACATGTGCTCAGTGTGAACCTGCTTTCATCTGTGAAGAGCACAGGGCGCCAGTGGCAAATTTGCCAATCCTGGTGTTCTCTGGCAAATGCCAAGCGTCCTGCATGGTGTTGGGCTGTGAGCACAACCCCCATCTGTGGACGTCGGGCCCTCATACCAGCCTCATGGAGTCGGTTTCTAACCATTTGTGCAGACACATGCACATTTGTGGCCTGCTGGAGGTCATTTTGCAGGGCACTGGCGGTGCTCCTCCTGTTCCTCCTTGCACAAAGGCGGAGGTAGCGGTCCTGCTGCTGGGTTGTTGCCCTCCCACGGCCTCCTCCACGTCTCCTGGTAGCGCCTCCAGCCTCTGGACACTACGCTGACAGACACAGCAAACCTTCTTGCCACAGCTCGCATTGATGTGCCATCCTGGATGAGCTGCACTACCTGAGCCAGTGGGTTGTAGAGTCCGTCTCATGCTACCACGAGTGTGAAAGCACCACCAACATTCAAAAGTGACCAAAACATCATCCAGAAAGCATAGGTACTGAGAAGTGGTCTGTGGTCCCCACCTGCAGAACCACTCCTTTATTGAGTGTGTCTTGCTAATTGCCAATAATTTCCACCTGTTGTCTATTCCATTTGCACAACAGCATGTGAAATTGATTGTCAATCAGTGTTGCTTCCTAAGTGGACAGTTTGATTTCACAGAAGTTTGATTTACTTGGAGTTATATTGTGTTGTTTAAGTGTTCCCTTTATTTATTTGAACAGTGTATGTACATTGATTAGTATGCAATTACATCCTCCAACAAATTGATGTATTGCCATAGATGTAAAATTCATCTATTAAAAAAGGCGCCTGTTTGTATGCCATGTTGCCCCATCATATTTGAATACAGTGGCCGGGAAGGACATTTCCCTTCCAACTTTAATTGGCATAACCATTTTTTTATTTCCTGATTTATTGCTAAGTGTTACTATTATTCAAATATGGTAAAATGTTTTCATTTTTATTTACAAACAGTAGTAGAAACATGCTGGCTGCAGCCACTATGGAGCACAGTCTAAACTTAATTTTTTGATCTCTCTTGCCTGACTACAACATGTTTGTCCTATCGTGGCCACTGTAGCTGGGATTATGGACTTGAACTGGGAGGGATAAGAAAACAGTTCAGTTGACTACAATCTACTGACACCTCGCTGTCACTGTAACTTTAAATTTAAAAACACGCTGCACATAAATACAACAAAATATTAAATTGAAAAGTTCAGGCCTGAACTTTAAATTTAAATATATTCCACTATCTCATTTTTTAAAAAATCTCATCTTTCATTCTTCTAGAATTCCTGGATGTCATCTCTTACAGTCTAATTTCATTATCTCACAAATGCTGGAGATTTTCATTGCAGGGAGTTACTCATCTCAGGCTGACAGATGAGATCTTTGTCCTCCACCCGTTTTCTTTTCCTTGTAGTCTGTTTGTCCTTTTTTTTATATCAACTTTGATCCCCAGACCTTTTTCACTTGAGCCACAGTGAGTGTCTCAGGGGAAACGATATTGGTCTGAGCATCGTTTTTTTTTAACCATCCTCACTTCCATTTGGAAAACTGTGCTGTGCCTGCATTCCTCTTTGTCAAGACTTATGAAAAATATCTGGACCCAAAGAGCCGACTGAACAATTAATCGAATACATTTTATTTACAGAGTTCAACAGTGATGAGGAAGTAGGTGTGGCAGTCGGGGAGAGTCTGTAAACAAGGGAAAAGGGAGAGTGAGTGGAGGCATGTGTGCAGGCAGAAGCTATGACTAAATGAAAACCTTACCTGAGATGGAGGCGGTCAGTTGGAGGGCTGGTCAGCAGGAGCAAGGCAGGTGAGTTCTCCAGGTGAGTAGTTGGTGATGTACAGGTGGGAGGCAGAATTATTGTATGTGGGACTGGGGGACGAACGAGAGACAGGAAATAGCACAAGGAATAACAAGGTGAGCCAATTTACCACACAAAGGTAGGGACAATCTGGCAGAGAACCACAGTCACAACCAAGCACAAGTACGCAGCCAACAAACAAGCAGATGAGCCACAGGTGTGTGAGGCCAGCTCAGGGACCATGGCTCCACCCAAAGGTTGGTATGGAGCACGGCCTACATACCAGTCCACCGGAAACAACAAGACATGTAGAAACTACCTCAGGCAGACCGCACCCCGACAGTACCTCACCTTCTACGGGTGAGGTGTTCCAGGCACGTCATACTGGGAGGAGGCACCTGTGTAGGCCCAGGACACACTGGAGAGATTATATCTCTCAGCTGGTCTGGGAACGCGTCGGTGTTGCACTGGAGTTGGAGGAGGTGACTGGGGAGAGGGAGGTCTGGGCTTCTCTGCTCAGGCTGCTGCCCCACAACCCCGCCCCGGACAAGCAGCATTAAATGGATGGATCTGGTTTCGCGGGTCATGCCAGCAATGGCCAAATAAACACTGCCTTCACTGGCACTTTCATCCCAGTCCCAGAGTGCCAGTGAGGCGGTGCTCTGCAGCTGTTTGCACAGAATCAAGCCATCGGAGCCAGATGTTTCTCACTGAACTCTACACTAATACTCGCTTCCTCGTGGACCGACAATTATGAAACTTAGCTCATACTTTTGAAGTATCTCCATGTCAAACCTCTTTCTCCTCCTGCATGGTGGCTTTTTCTCTGAGATGGCCAAGGGACTCCTTGGCAACTGTATTAGCTCCCTTTCTCTGCTTCATTCATATTTTTCCCTATGACCCAATTTTCCCTGGTTTAGGCAGCATAAAAAGATGAGGCACAAAGGCAATTTTTCACAGAGCTTAAAGCCTTTTTCATACGAGACAAATTGTGCAAATGGAAAAGGGTCACAAAATTGCTGTAATGTAATCAACAGTGCCATGTGAATTGAGCCGAGTTGTATCACACAATTGTGTAAGAGCTGATTATGGTAATCCACAGTGCCTCCTTTTTTCAGGTATTGTAGCCTACTGTATATACAGTCACATTAACTCAGACTAAACCAATGACAGGAGAGAAGAGTGATCTGTAAATACTGGCTAAATGTGGAGAGTTCGCAAAGTCAAAAATGTCTCCATATCAAAATGGAAATGCAGATTTACACGAGTCCATGCACTGGAAAGACATATGGAGTTGAACTCTTAAGAGTCATATAAAGACATAATTCACAGTCATACTGATCCAAATGCAGTTTGCAAAGGGACAACTGAGAAAAACAGATGGCAGATAGTTTGTTTCTCAGACATTTTATCACACTGATTGTGGATTCATTTGAACTCACTCCAGGGACCTTGCTTAATGATCTGTGTACCTATTGAAGTCAGCCTGCAGGATATTGATGCCTGTCTGATAGAGTAAGAAGAGCTTGACTTCCAAGAGCAGCTTTTGGCGCTCATCCAGGTGAGCTTACTTTACTTTGTGCTTTGGGTGGCTGGAGAATCAGAATGAGGCCTCTCTCTCCCTGCCTTGCTTTGGCCTATGGCCCTGAAACAAAATGATTATTCCTCACATTTTGGCTAATGACTTTGGGACATCAGCATATCCTGTTCTCTAACACACATCAATTAGTTGGGAATGCATGAATGCCTGAAACATTTATGTGGGCAGAGTGCTGACACCAGCAATGTGACTGAGCTATCCCTGCTCGACTCTTAAGTAGTTGTGATAACTCTGGTTTTAATCCAGAGTCAAAAGGTCCCAATTTGGAGAGCCATAACTTCAGTTAGTTGAATCACAAGTAGACTCAATTAGTGAAAAATAACCAGGAGTTCCACATCAGGACAGTAACATGAGCACAAGTATCCAGAGAAAAAGTGCTCATTATGAAGAGCAGCTAAAGTCTTGTTGGATTTGGATATTTTCATGCTTAAAACCAAACAGGAGAGGAAGAAAGAAGACAAAGTATGAACGTTTCAAGAGACCAGGCCTCGAGTAGCTTTGTAAAAATGACAGAAGCAAGAACATTTTGGAGCTTTTTTATATTACTGAACTATAGATTATGAATAGAGATCATGTATCAGAATCATAGGATGGTGATGGGGAGGAGGCGGGATGCCAGATGAGAGTCTGAAAGAGAATCCTGGAAATATTTGAGAACACGAGGATTTATTTGGAAGTGGCGACTGTATATAAAAGATGGATCAACATGATCACATCCTCCAGTTTAGAGTTTTTCATTTATATATAGTTTCCTTGTTTTGTCCCATTGATCTTGTCACATACTGTATGACTTTTTGGGTTTTGTTTTTTACCTGCACGGCGCTCATCAGTTTCCCGCCTGTGTATGAGTCGGACACAGGATTTGGATTTTAGTCTCTCTGCCTCTTGTGCATTGCATTTCACTCCTCTTTTTCCACACGAACCATTAAAAAGAATGGCAAAATGATTTTTCTGTGTCTAAAATAGTGGCAGGTCTTCATCCCACAGCCTGCTGTGGGTAATGTAACCTTATCCATTAATTAAAAAGTGGGAAAAAAATTTCATATCTTCTAGCCAAGAATATTATCAACAGTTTTCCCAATAATTCAGGTGACAAATGTGTAACATTGCATGTAGATATAATGTGAAGTCAGAAATATTGACTTTGCATTAGCAATAATTTAATAAAGCAGAAAAGCTATCAGTGAAAAGAGATTTTCTTTTTATCACTTAGAGTAAATTATGAAGACTAAGAGGCATGAATGCAATATTTTCTGTGACTCAGTCTTGAGCAGAAATGTATTTTTTGTACATTTAATATTTTATTCCATTTAAAATACTAAAGGTACAATAAATACATGAAATATTTGTCACTAGAAATACTTGATGCTTTCATTTTAAGATTGGCACTTAAACCATAATTACTGACTAGATTCCACAGTTTTGTGATTTTTGCTGGGTAAATTTAATTAACCCATTTACAGAGATGAAGGTAAGACAGTGACTGTCGTTCACGAGCTGCTGGCCATTATTAGACCATTCATCTGTATAGATTCTTGTTTTCCTAGATGCTTGGTATATTTTTGCAAACACTCATTCTAGATCAGCCTCCCAATGGTGCCTGCTTTCCACCGTCTGTAATTCCTAACGATGAAACAAGGTTATATTAATCCTCCAGTGGGCCCAGCAGCACAGAGGGGCTGTAGAGGATTGGTGGTAAGGGGCGGAGGTCCTGTGTTGCCATACAGGGGAAACCCTTCACCTTTAGAAGCTCCATGAACTCAAGCTTCTCTATGTCACAGGCAAGCTGAAACTCCAACATGAACACTTACTTACAAATTTTGCGGGGATCCATTGTGCTTTAAATATGCTCATAAATCAAGCCAACCAGTACCCAAACCAGCGAGGCTTCAGATGTGAGTAACGCCACTCACCCTTAATGAAGCAAGCTTTGATACGTGCTTCATAAAAGTCTTCCTGGATTTTGACACCCACTCTGAAGCCTTGGCACAGTAGTCCCGTCACTAATAATCAGGCCCCATCTTATCTCAAAGACCTCATAGTACCATATCACCCCAACAGAGCACTTCGCTCTCAGACTGCTGGCTTACTTGTGGTTGCTCGGATACTTAAGAGTAGAATGGGAGGCAGAGCCTTCAGCTTTCAGGGCCCAGCTTGGATTCAGGGGACTTAAACTTTCCTTTTTGATAAAGCTTATAGTTAGTGGGTAAATGAGAGTTAAAAAGCTCTTTGTGCTCAGAGCAGAAGAGCACCGTGTAAGGACCCGTCCACTTACCTTTCCTGTGACTTTTTATTTCGGTTCAGAAGACCCAGTTGAATATTTTTTTCTCCTGTATGTCTGAACAATAATCAGAACAATGTAAACATCATTGTTGCCATCTGGGAGCCTGATTTCAGTCCTCTGACTCATTCAATGCAATTTTATTCTTAGTGTGGAACTGAATGTGTCATGGCATCCTGCCTACTCTGTTGGCATGGTAATTCTATAGCAGCCCAGAAGAATTTGCTCAGCAAAACTGAATAGTGGCAACAATAACAATGGTAGTGCCAGTGATATCGACAGAACCGTCTCAAAAGTTAAACATTTGCGACTCTACTCCCACAATCCTTTCTGTTCATGCAAAAGCAACAACAAAGGAATTCCTTAGGAGGTGAGGAATGAATTAGGTGTCTCGGACAGCTGTTGTGTTTTGTCTCAGTGCAAGAAGGTCCTACTTCTTCATTATGAGCTGAGAGGCTTAAAGACATCTGAATCAAGTTGTCAAAATCAATAAAGGCCCTGCTGATCAGCTGATCAGGCTGGAATGTGCTTTTCTTTATGATGACCTCACGCCTTTGCTGATCGGCTTGGTAATGACCAGTCAGCTTCACATTGTAATGAACTAAGTCTCCCTTCAGCGAGATGCATGTTAGGTTGTCACTACCACCAAATCTGTAAAAATGGTAACTAAGGGATGTAACCACAGTAACAGTATCACTGTGTTGCAGATGGAATTAGTTTAAATGTGTATTTTCCATCCATCTTCCTGCACTTATCTTTGTCAGTGTCACAGGAGGGCTGGGGCCTGTCCCAGGTGTCACGGGCGAGAGGCAGGGTACACCCTGTACAGATTGACAGCCTGTCGCAGGGCTAACACAGAGAGACAGACAACCACGCACACCTAAGTGCAGAGAATCACCAGTTAACCTAACCCCACTAAATGCTTGTGTTTGGACTGTGGGAGGAAACCTGAGTAAATCCACACAGACATGGGGAGAACATGCAAACTCCACACAGAAAGGACTCGGCCAGAGGTGGATTCAAACCTTGGACTTTCTGACTGTGAGGCAGCGGTGCTAACCACCACACCACTGTGCTGCCCTCTAAACATGTATTTTATACTGTTGTGTTTTCAGCCAAATCATGATCTTTCTCCAAAACTCAACTGCATGACGTAATGTCTAAACTCAATCCTACGGCAACAGAAAAGGTCCATTTAAAAAATAATAATTTAAAGTGCGAAAACAGTGGCTCCAGGCTTCTTTGCTTCTTTTCTAGGATTGTGCTATTGGCCATCTCACCGTCCTTGTGTTTGAAATCAGTGCTGGGGTTCTAACCTGGAACCACCATGCCCTCTTGGAGCTGATACAGCACAAGTGGAATTGAGTTGGGTTGACAGACAGTCCTGTGGGCTCGGTCTGAACGATGCAGTGCTGTGGTGTTTTTACTGCACTCCAAAGAGGAGATGTGAAAAGAAATGAGGAATCCTTTATTTATACCACATTTGCAATTTGAGTAGCAATAATGATTACAACAATAACTGGCATGGCACCATAGTAACACAAGTCTGAAACAACACATAAAACTGAAAAATGCATTTACCATTAGCAACACGGTGGACGACGTGTCTCAGAGTTTCACTTGAGGGCGAGGGCTGGTGGGAGGTGGGCCTGTCTCACAGGAATTTCATGATGGAGATAACATTGCAAAAGATTACTACATCAGGCTTACAAGTGTCATGCCATTTAATGACAATTCTCATAAGTTTGGTAGAAATGTCAGTATTCAGGAGACGAGCATATGTGCACACATCCAGGCAAATGTTTTAGGTGCCACATAAAAAAAGATGATGTTGTCCTGAAAGCACACATGCTTGTAGCAGATCGTATTGATTAAAGTTCTGCTTTGCAAGACTGCTAAAAATTAAATTATGAATTGGAGCCAAATAGTGTGCATACTGTTCCTTTGTCAGGATTAACACTACTATTGTGTTTCTTAACTCTATAAATTCAGAAATAGTGGTGCAGTAAAAGTCTATTTCTATCCCTACAGGTACAAGCTACACCAGACCTGAAAATATAGACATGTTTACACTGTTTCTCCTAGATTTTATGCATTATCAGGAAACATTACAGTTTGTGTTTGGCCAAATAACAAAACAGAAATCATTTAAAATATTAATTTTATCCATACATAATTATTAATTTATTAATGACACAGGGAAAGAATTTAAGACATTCTGTCACATTTCATTCTTTATCTCACATGAAAGCACTGAAGAAGTTAACACTGTTAATAAGAAGCTCTGTTTCCTTCTACAGACCTAATTCAACACTGCTCAAAAACTAGATAATGTGATAAAATGATGCTACATTAAATTAATCATTATTATTATTATTGTTATTATTATTATTAAGAAATACTCTGGTAAAAGTTGAAGTACTGATTCAACTTCTTTACTCAAGTACTCAAAGTAAGAAAGTAAAAGTAGGTTTTTGGAGGACGTTTCTAACTGAACCTCGTGCTATATTAATGTAATAATACTAAAATATTATTACATGGGAATACAAACATACCAATCTAAATTCTAATTCTCAGACAGCTCATGTATGACACAAGCAGTAACAGCTCTATTTTCTGTGTCCTACATTGTGACTGTGCCTCCACGCCTAAACACCTAAATGAGGATACTCAGGGCTTAAAGTGGGATTTGGAAGGCGGGGAAACTAAGATCAGCTGTAGCAGCTCCGCATGGGGAGAAGATTCACAACTTTCTATTGTGAGCTCCAGTAGATTTTCTCGGTGTGCAGGCTGTGATCAGCTGAGCTGCTGCTGCTCTGAGGTTTACTGCCCTATGTGGACGAACTCAACAAGGTGTAAGAAGATGTTTCACGAGCTATTGTAGCTGCTTTCCTTGCCCTACACTGACAGTATGCTGTTGGTATGAAGGTGGAATTGAGTGAATGAATCTAAGAACCAGCTTAAATTAAAATTTGTCTCTGCTACACTTAATTTAACCTCAATATGGCCACAAACACCACAGCCGCTCTGCAGCAGTCCAACACAGAGCTTCACTGTAACTGCAGTATTTGACTGCAACCTCGGAATTACTCAAAGTTAGTATACAATATAGTAAACAACTTCACATCATACACTGATCCAAGATCTGATTTAAAATGAGGACATTGCATGGAAGCTTTCAATTTCCAGTTATCAGATGTCACTGAGCAGTTCTTACCTTTAAAGCTGACCTCTGTTCTTCCTCTCATCTTTCTCTCTGCATGAAGGGATGTCCCTGGAAATACAGCAGCCGGCCCTTTAGCCAGCAAACACACTCTGTGACAAAGTGCACACAAACAGTTTGTTGATATTTGTTGAGCTCATAGAAACATTGCATTTGAAATGACCTGACACAACACGCTACTCCGTTTACGCTCGCTCCTCCTCTGTAGCGCTAGCTAGATGCTGAACTACCCCGACCACAACTCAAAGACATCTGCACTCGGTCTGGTCTACTGTAAGCCTTGGGTACAGCATTATAAATGATGCATAAATTATATGGTTTTGCGTCTTTCATCTCTTTGTATGCGGTAAGCCCCAGTGGTTGATGTTACACCAATATGATTGGCTCTTATGTGTTATTGTTCCCCCATTTATGCTCAATTCAGTTTGATGTTTGCAGGCGCAGTGATGGGAAATAAAAACTTCCCTCAAACCTTAAGTAACAAGTCTGAAAATTTAAGGAGTAGAAAGTACAGATATTTGTGTAAAAATGTAGGGAGTGAAAGTAAAAAGTTGTCAGAAAATTTTTTTCTCCCTCAGTGTATTTAGCTCTGTTCTTAGTTTCGAGTTGCTTTAGAGTTTAATTCTTCCTTTAGTGTTACATCCTCTTGTGTCAAGTCTCCTGCGCTAAGTTCATTCATAGGGTGTGAATGTTTTATTTTGGAATTTGTGGATTTTTAATATGTGATTATGAACTAATTTGGATGTAAGTTAGTGCATTAAATCATATAACGACTAAATCACAATGGTGTAGGTTATAAAATGGTAAATGGCCCTGAGCCACAACCACACCTGACCTTCTCTGAACTTGGAAGCTAAGCGGCGTCAGGCCTGCTTAGCAGGATGGAAGACTGCCATGAAATACAAGGAGTTGTTTTTGTGGGTCACTGTGGCTGAGGAGGTAGAGTGGGTCATCTACTAATTGGAAGGTTGGCAGTTTGATCCCTGGCTGCTCCAGCCTGTGTGGCAAAGTATCCTTGGGCAGGAAACTTAACCCCAAATTGCTCTCATTGCACTTAGATGTAGACAAAAACACCCCTTGTGTGTAAGGGTGACTGAGATGTTGTATACAGTGCTTTGAGTGCTGGAGTAAGAAAAGCACTATATAAAAACCATTTTACCAAATGAAGTCATTATTTAAAAACTGAATTTTATATTTACTTGGGTCATCTTGGGTTGTTTAATCTGAAACATTTAAGTGACAAACTAATCAGGACAAGGCTCACATTACCCTGAATTATCAAGTAAATCAAAATGCCCTTTTAGTTTCATTATTTGGCTAAACAGTTAGCAATGCACATACGTTTGTCGCTCTATGCTTGTTAGGTGGAAACATCTGCAGTCAGAACCCTTTTCTCTTTTTGGGCTTGAGTATGTTTCAGAATGACACTTGACACTAAGCAGTTGGATAATAGACCAGAGGTTACAGAACTGTGAAAGAGAGTGAGAGCAGGAAAAATGAAGGGACATAATGAAAATGAGCCAAACAAAGGACAAGGGAGACAACGGAGTGAGTGAGAGGAAGTGCTGCTAATATCTGGATTGTCTGTCAGCTGCAGGACTGTTGGGTTGGTAGTTTCATCACTGCTCTCAGAGGCTGATGAAAATAAGCAGTAACAAACAGTTGAAAGACGAGCAGCCTAGAAGCAAAACACAGGTAGTTCCTTTTGCTCTTATAGAGTACATAGTGAGCCTATAGTACAAATGGAGTGTTATAAAAGCCTGAAATGAGTCAAATCTCACAGGCATCATTGTGCTGGCCATCAGAGTAATAGATTGTCTGGATGCATTATCTGGTTGCATTATCTTCTTCTGGCTGGGGCCTTAGCTTGGACTGGATCCCTGAGCAAAGTGATTGAAAAGCAAGAGGAATCAGGAATGAGGCGAGCGAGCCAAACCTATAATATATGATAAAATACAGCAGCTTCACTACACTCAGATGTCAGGAGGCGGGAGCGGGGGGGTTCTTTACAAGTGCATACAGAAATTGAGACTGAGAGGAAGAGCATGGAATGATTTAAGATGATAGACTGAGCTGTTTGTAGAATGGCAGTCTGTGATGGTTTACGTGGCAGTGTGGTACCTTGCACATCCCACACACAGGCTTTAACAGTGCCAGGCTGAAGGGGGAGCCCATTTCTACACTGGCACACACAAAGAGTCTACTCCATGTCGAACTTTTCAGATGATAAAAGTAGAAGCCATTCTGCAACAACACTTCTGTTGTGAATAAGTTGCAGGGCTTTCTAATAACCTGGATTGCAACAGTGGAAGTAATTGCACTGAACCTATGGACTGAGACAAGCAGCCATGTTATAATGAGGGATGGAACCACTCAGCCATACAGCACCACTCTTCCTGTTAGGATCCTTAAATTAAAGAAGCAAACGATGCGTGCAGCAAATTCTTGCCCCTAAATCTCCACGGCTACCATCCTCTGAGTGGAATCTCACTCCTCCTTCTACCAACTCAACTCTCATCTGCTCCACTGAATCTGCTCTGGGCTCAAAGGAGGGAAACAACTTGTTGTCTGTATCATTGACATGGAACTGTATTTATCTATGGGCAATTTTCATCAGCAAGGCAGAGCAGTTACTTGTACACTTCATCATTGTAAAATCTAATCTTCGCCATTGATCCGAATCCAGCTGATTACCAGCCCAACATTTGTACACTCCTCAGTGACAACAATACTTACGAGGTTTTTAGATGAGACCCCACAAGCAGCTACAAGAAGAAAGTCTGCTGCCTAGAACAGTCTGAACAAGGTGAAGGTATTGACTGCCCTTTACCCCAGAGGAGCTGCACCATGTGTGGCGATGTGGTCAGGGGTTACTTTAGCACCGTGCTGCCTGAGGGCAGGAGCTCATTTTATTTCATGTAAAGTTAGTGCTGTTGAAGCTCATTTCACTTAAATATGTTTAAATGTGTTTCGTAGTTTTCTCTGGGGTTTTGAGACTTTTTGATCACCAGATGACATCATATCCACGAGGTCACTTGCTCCTTCTCTTCCTGGCTGATCAGACTGGAATTGGCAGGCATGGTATATTGTTGAATTAAGAAGATATTTTATTTACATTTATGGGCAGATTTAGTACACGGTACTACCCTCTTATATGCTTCTTAATACTCTGAATATGGATGTACTTTATGTTAAAGGTTATGTATCAATAACCCTATTGGTATTTTGTAATGTTTGTTTATAGTTTTCACCAAAAGGTTAATGAAGAAATTTGACAGTAAATAGTCTTGATTGCTTTGACTTTGTCTTCATTAACTGTTTGTGAGTGTTTAGTCAGAGTTTCAACACACTGTACAAGAACGCCACAGCCACCTAAGGGAATTTCACCCCTAGGAAATATAGAATGAAATCTTTACACAGTTTAAAAGCTACTCAGGTTCAAATAAACACACCACGGAAAAAGAGATGTTTCAATAGTTAAAAGAATACTTTATTAAGAAGAAATACAATAAAAAAGTTTAAAAAAAAAAAACCAAAACACAATAAAAAATTGACTGTAGCACTGTTTATTGGCCAATTGAGGCCCTCAAATCAGTATTAATAAAAGAGGCTGGGATGAACTTACCGGTAGCTGGAGGCTCTAACAAAGAGGGGAGAAAGAAAGGGAAGACACATGACACAGCATCACCCCGAGTGCTGTACAATAAAGAAAACGTAGAAAGAAGGGGGACCCACCACTGGCTCATCCTCACATATGTAGCCACTTCCAGCACTAAAAGAAATCAAAACACATTTAATTTGTAGCTCACACACGCACGCACACACACACACACACACACACACACACACACACACACACACACACCGACAGCAGAATCAGTCTGTAAAAGAAGTTGGGGTAACGGCACTCCTTGTAGCACTTAACAGAAACCTCATCAGGGCCTGAAAAGTTGCTCAAACAAGGCAATTTCCCAAACAGACAGTCCAGCAACAACATCTGGCTGTCCACTGGCAGTGAAATACGTTAGGCAGGTCTGAACCTGAGTGGTGTTCTGTTATTGGACTTCTGTGCAAACCAGTCTGTCCATAACAAACACCATGTGTATATTTAAACATAAGGATGTGCATGAGAGCATGTGGCACCAGCACACCCTAGGTCACCCGGCCTGGGTAAGTGGAAGAAAGTGATGGATGGATATCCACACCTAGACCTGGACCTGTATAGTGGAGATGATAAATACTTCTCTTCAAACTGGTTCAGTTCCCAGCTTCTTTAAACAAGCTGTTGTTGAGCCAATTTTAAAGAAACCTCATTTGGACCCATCTCTTCCAAACAGTTACAGGCCAATATCCAAATTGCCTTTTGTGTCAAAGATTTTGGAAAAAACAGTAGCAGAACAACTTAACCATTTCTTGGAAGAAAACAATGTTATGGACACTGTCCAGTCTGGTTTTCGCAAATTGCACTCCACTGAAACTGCGTTACTTAAAGTATCTGGTGACATTCTGATGGCAGTAGACTCTGGAGAGTTCACAGTTCTGGTTTTATTAGATCTCACCTCTGCTTTTGATACCGTTGACCGCAGTATCATGATAAACAGGCTTCTGTTTGGGATTACTGGTGTTGTTTTAGAATGGTTCATGTCATATTTATCTGAGAGATCTTTTACTGTTCATATGAATCAAGTTATGTCTGAAACAGCAGTTTTGTCTTGTGGGGTACCTCAGGGATCTGTTTTGGGCCCAGTTCTCTTTTTGCTTTATATATTCCCTCTAGGCCAAATTATAAGACGTTACAATGATATTTCTTGTCATCTCTATGCTGATGATATTCAGTTATATTGTTCTTTCAAAGCCTCTGAGTTTTATAAATTGTCCAGTTTAAGTAATTGCCTGATGACAATTTCCTCCAGTTAAATACTGATAAAACAGAAACAATGATTATTGCTCCTGACCACATGATCTCTGAAATTAGGCGACATATCAGCTTCTTAGGCTCTTCTGTGCAATCAAGCCTCAGAAATTTAGGTGTCATTTTTGACAGTTCAGTTTCCCTTGAGCATCACTCCAAACAGCTGGTTCAGAATTGTTTTTATCATTTAAGGAATATTTCAAAACTCAGATTACTGGTGTCAAAGGCTGAGCTTGAGATGATTATTCATGCTTTTATCTCTTCTCGTCTGGATTATTGTAATGGTCTTTTTACTTGTTTCAACAAATCAGCTTTGGATCACTTTCAAACTGTGCAGAATGCTGCGGCAAGACTTTTAACTGGCACCAATAGAAGATCTCATATCACTCCAGTTTTGGCTTCTCTTCATTGGTTGCCAGTAAATTTTAGATTTCATTTTAAAATTTTAGTTTTAACTTTTAGGGCCTTACATGACCAAGCCCCCCAGTATATCTCTGACCTGTTGAAACCATATTCTTCGTCCCGAGCTCTGAGATCATCAGGTCAGAGGTTACTGTTGGTTCCTCGCACTCGTTTCAAAACTCGTGGGGATCGGGCTTTTGGGGCTGTGGCACCAAGGTTATGGAATTCTCTTCCATTGTCTTTACGCTGTACAGACTCCAGTGAATCTTTTAAAAAGCAGCTGAAGACATTTTTATACAGACAAGCTTTTAATTAACTTGTTATATTATATTGTATTCTATTGTTTTATATTGTTATACTTTTAATTTTGTCTTTTGTTGTGAAGCACTTTGTAATTTTTATCTGTGATAAGTGCTATATAAATAAATTTTATTTTACTTTACTTACTTACTATCAGCCCAAAATATGGACTCTATTCATTCCACTTGAAACTCTTTCATTTAACATTGTATCCATTCTGCTTGTCATGGTAGCAGCAGTCAACTCCATTCTAGGGATGGTTGGTTTAATGGATCCACTCGTGCTTTTCCCATCACAGATCCATAATGTGTCTGACCATGGCTCTCATGGAATAGCAGATAGCTAATAGCTCCATAACCATCATCACATACGTCAGCAAAATGATGCAGCTAAGTGGATGTTGGCTTTCCAATGTTTTTTGGAATGTTTTTGAAGCATCTGAATCCCTACTTCCTTTTCTTTCTCTGTTTCAGGTATGGCAGCCAACACACGATGACTGTTACATATCTTGGTAAGTAAGAAACCTCTTTTGAAATAGATTGCTTATGGTTTGTGGTACAGAACTATCAGTGCACACTGTTCAGTAATAGCTCTCTTGTCAGGCTTGTACAATTTTCTTTTCAATAATGACTGCTGGCTAGCTTGGCAGACTTTGAAACTAAATTCAAGAACTGTTGATGTTCTTTTGAAGGTCCTCTGTCATCTAATCAGCCTTAAACTGCTGACTCCTAGGGATATTTTTTTTCCTCTTAATGATCCATTAACTATCCAGCAGTCTTTGCTAACCTGTCCTTTACACAGACAGCCAAATTAAACCCCATTCTCTTTCAGGAAAACTATTTTCGGATTACGTGTGATCTTTTCCAACTGTAGATACATATCGCCAAAGCGTGTCCATTCCCACAGAACAAACTGCTTTTTATAGTAAGCAGATTTTCATTTTCCCTTTCTTTAACTCCCTAGAAATATCATAATGGTGGCAAAAGAAATTTCCCTAAACCCTTGGATTTACTTGGGATTTTGCTTTTTTACATCTTCACTTACTATAAGTGTGTTTTTAGTGTCCCCAAAACTGGACTGATAGCAGTATTCACTTACTTTTCAAGGAAATCCAACATATTCTTAAAGGTAGCTCTTTGCTCATATTTTTCCTGGACATTACAAACCACAGTTCTCTATTTATCCCTCAGCCAATAGGGCAGGTTCTTCATAATGGCTGTGGCATGTTAGGAGACACATCAAGGTCTTGCATATAATTAATATCTTCCACTGCATTGCAGCATCTTCTTAAGAAGAGAGTGTATGCCTGTACAGCCTTTATGTCATCTGATTTTCTTGACCATGAGAGAGCCTTCTGCATATAAGCTGTAGCAATTTTATGCTCATTTCTCCTTTAATAGAGACTTAGCCTATCTGAATCTGCAGCCATATGTAGGCAACGCCTTACAAGCTCCTTAGGCTGTCCTTTTGTCCACTGTTGCAGATACTAGAAACAGTCTCCAGCATGTTTGTTCTTATTTTTAATGTTGTATTCAGAGGATTTAATCAATGTTTGATACAAAAGTGGATCACCATCAAAAACTGGGATGTCCTTCTTAGACACAGAAGACAGACACTGCTTTTGGATCAACAATGCAGTGATTTCATTTTGCTTTTCCATTACCAAGAAGATATTGCTCTGTTCACAAAGCAGCTAGTGTAGGTTGGGATGTTACATGAGCCTGTTCAACAGAAAGCATAATGACTGGTTGGTGTATCAAGAGATGAGACTGAAGCTGAATTATGGTTCCATTTGTGTCTATGATAGCTGTTTCTACATTGGTAACACCATAATCAACTTGTGGTACAAAAGGCTCTGCTTTCCTTTCCAACTGTCCTTTCCCAAAATATGGCTCCATACCATGATATGTGCTTCTATTTCCATCTGTTCCTTTTTCCTCTACAGCTACTCCTCCTGTTCTTCTAAGGCATGTTTATCCTTAAGCAGTTTGTCGTACAATAAGAGGAACCACCTCAGCTTCAGCTTTTATATGAGCACGTGCAGTACTTGAAATTATAGAACTTAATCCAGAGGAACTTTGTTTGTATCTCCTGCTTCCAACATTTGACACTCTGTCACCTTTCTGTATTTCCTCTTGTATGTAAGATAATGGCTAAATATCTGACTGAGTAGAGGAAACGTGATGTTGAGCCTCAGTGTGTGAAGTTTTCTCCTTTATGTTCATGGGTGCCTCCACAGGTGAAAACAGAGAAGTATCAAAATTTGCAACAATGGCCAAATCTGTAGCCCCATCATCTGTTTGCAGAAAAGCTTTTCCTGCTTCAGAAAACCATTGTTTGCTTTTGTGTGTTCATACAGCTGAGCCAGTTTGAATGGAACATCCTTGGCATTTTCATTGTTTTTCATGAGCCCTTTAATTTCATGGGTGAGTCCTTTAATTCTTCCCATACTTGGCTGACATTCCTGCTGAAGGGTATCACTTCTTCAAGCCAATGCCTTGTAGTAGCTTGACTGTCTGTCATTTCTCCTTTTCTCCAAGCACTTTGCTTGTCTCACCCATTCTGCCATATTCCATAATGCGCAGTTCAATAGCAACAAACATCACCATGCAGAAACAGCATTCACCAAAGATTAACAGCTCAACTTTGTCAGTAACACAACTTTCAATTTTTCAAACTTCAGCAACCCACACATAAACTATTGGAGCAGACACTGCAACAACCTTTCATTACAACTGCCAATCTCAGCAACTAAGCACTCTCATCACGAGCAAATCCCCAATGGGCAAGTAGCAGCAAACTTATTTGCCAAAACTGCGCTCCAAATTCCAGCAAATAAAAACAGAAGGAAAGAGCAACAACACCTATCATTTCTGATGGCTGTGATGCAGCGCTGACAACACCTGATGTGCTGCTGACAAACCAAGCCGAAGACGGGGAAGCGATCCAGATATCCAAACCATGTCCATTTAGTCCAACACTCAAACAGTTCATCATATTCTTCAGAGCAGGATCTGCAAAGTTGTATGTGGATGTGGATATTTTTCTGTTGACTAACACTGTAACGACTATTTCCATTAAGAAAGGGGCTGAGAGGCTACGTTGGGCTCTTTACTGCATGGCAGTCAACAAAGTCCATTGTGAAAACCACTTGCCTTTGAGGATGCTGATATTTTATTAAAATGAACAGGAATGGTGCAAGCATCACATTGAAATCAGTCAGTGAAGGGAAAGAAATGAGAATTAACCAGACAAGAAGGTCAACCCCTACTCATCCTCTAAATCCGCACGACCACACCCAGAGTAGCAATTACCAGAGACTGATATCGCCATGGTGACAGATGTGACTCAACACAATAAAAAAGGAACAAAAACCTACATTACTCACAAACGTAAATGAATTTAAATTAAATGTACAATTAATGACTGTTATTACAATTTCATTTTGAACATGTTAAAATAATACAGCAAAAAAGAAAAACAATAACATGTTCAAAGAGGAGTAGGAAGAAGCATAAGCTTATTTAATCCCACCCACTTTCCACTATTTAATTAACTAATAATCATTATTTTCCTTTCATTTTATTCCCTATCCTATATTAAATCCTTCCTTACTATTTTTTTTACATGTATTTGGTTTTATAACCCCAGTAACATATAAAGAGATGACCATACACTGCTCAAAAAAATAAAGGGAACACTTAAACAACACAATATAACTCCAAGTAAATCAAACTTCTGTGAAATCAAACTGTCCACTTAGGAAGCAACACTGATTGACAATCAATTTCACATGCTGTTGTGCAAATGGAATAGACAACAGGTGGAAATTATTGGCAATTAGCAAGACACACTCAATAAAGGAGTGGTTCTGCAGGTGGGGACCACAGACCACTTCTCAGTACCTATGCTTTCTGGATGATGTTTTGGTCACTTTTGAATGTTGGTGGTGCTTTCACACTCGTGGTAGCATGAGACGGACTCTACAACCCACACAAGTGGCTCAGGTAGTGCAGCTCATCCAGGATGGCACATCAATGCGAGCTGTGGCAAGAAGGTTTGCTGTGTCTGTCAGCGTAGTGTCCAGAGGCTGGAGGCGCTACCAGGAGACAGGCCAGTACACCAGGAGACGTGGAGGAGGCCGTAGGAGGGCAACAACCCAGCAGCAGGACCGCTACCTCCGCCTTTGTGCAAGGAGGAACAGGAGGAGCACTGCCAGAGCCCTGCAAAATGACCTCCAGCAGGCCACAAATGTGCATGTGTCTGCACAAACGGTTAGAAACTGACTCCATGAGGATGGTATGAGGGCCCGACGTCCACAGATGGGGGTTGTGCTCACAGCCCAACACCGTGCAGGATGCTTGGCATTTGCCAGAGAACACCAGGATTGGCAAATTCGCCACTGGCGCCCTGTGCTCTTCACAGATGAAAGCAGGTTCACACTGAGCACATGTGACAGACGTGACAGAGTCTGGAGACGCCGTGGAGAGCGATCTGCTGCCTGCAACATCCTTCAGCATGACCGGTTTGGCAGTGGGTCAGTAATGGTGTGGGGTGGCATTTCTTTGGAGGGCCACACAGCCCTCCATGTGCTCGCCAGAGGTAGCATGACTGCCATTAGGTACCGAGATGAGATCCTCAGACCCCTTGTGAGACCATATGCTGGTGCGGTTGGCCCTGGGTTCCTCCTAATGCAGGACAATGCTAGACCTCATGTGGCTGGAGTGTGTCAGCAGTTCCTGCAAGATGAAGGCATTGAAGCTATGGACTGGCCCGCCCGTTCCCCAGACCTGAATCCCATTGAGCACATCTGGGACATCATGTCTCGCTCCATCCACCAACGTCACGTTGCACCACAGACTGTCCAGGAGTTGGCGGATGCTTTAGTCCAGGTCTGGGAGGAGATCCCTTAGGAGACCATCCGCCACCTCATCAGGAGCATGCCCAGGCGTTGTAGGGAGGTCATACAGGCACGTGGAGGCCACACACAATACTGAGCCTCATTTTGACTTGTTTTAAGGACATTACATCAAAGTTGGATCAGCCTGTAGTGTGTTTTTAACCTTTAATTTTGTGTGTGACTCCAAATCCAGGCCTCCATTGGTTAATAAATTTGATTTCATTGATGATTTTTGTGTGATTTTGTTGTCAGCACATTCAGCTTTGTACAGAACAAAGTATTCAATGAGAATATTTCATTCATTCAGATCTAGGATGTGTTATTTGAGTTTTCCCTTTATTTTTTTTGAGCAGTGTATTTACAGTTATAGATACACACACACACACACATATACCTACATATGCACATACATACACTTATACACATAGTGGATTTGTATGATCTATGTATCCAGTATTATGGATTGTCCTTATGACCATATTTGCAATATGAAATGAAATGAAATAAATGAAATAAACCTTTATTGTCATTGCACATTGTACTTGTACATTTGCACAACGAACAGCCCCAGGGACTAAATGGCCTTCAACAATGGGTCAGACACCCTATAATGGGCCAGACACCCTATACTCCTGCAGCACCCTCCATCGGATATCCTGAGGGACGCGGTCGAATGCCTTCTCCAAGTCCACAAAATACCCGTAGACTTGATGGGCAAACTCCCACGCACACTTGAATATCCTCGCAAGGATGAAGAGCTGGTCGAGCATTCCGCGATCAGGACAAAAACCGCATTGTTCCTCTTGAATCTGAGGTTTGACTAATGGATAGACCATCCTGGCACAGACCTTACCGGGAGACTGAGGAGCGTGACCCCCTAATAGTTGGAGCACACCCTCCGGTCTCCCTTCTTAAAGATGGGGGCCACCACTCCGGTCTGCCAATTCAGTGGTACCGGCCCAGATCTCCATGTGATATTGCAGAGGTGTGTCAACCAAGACAGCCCCACAACATCCAGAGCCTTTAGGAACTCAGAGCACATCTCATCCACCCCAGGCACGGTGCCACCAAGGAGTTGTTTATCCACCTCAGTGACCTCACCCCCAGTGATGGGTGAGTCATCCCCTTGTCCCCAGACTCCTCTTCCTCTACAGAAGGCGTGTCAGTGAAGGAGGAGGTCCTCAAAGTATTCCTTCCACTGCCTGACTATAGCCTCAGTTGAAGTCAGGAGCGCCCCACCAGCACTGTATACCATGTGAGTAGAGAACCGCTTTCCCCTCCTGAGTCACCTGACGGTTTGCCAGAATCCTTTCGAGGCTGTCTGAAAGTCTTTTCCATGGCCTCATTGAACTCCTCCCACACCAGAGTTTTTGTTTCAGTGACCACTGGAGTCATGTTCTGCTTTGCCTGCCAGTACCCATCAGCTGGCTTCGGAGTCCCACAGGCTAACCAAGCCCGATAGAATTCCTTCTTCAGCTTGATTGCTCCCTTCACCTCCGGTGACCACCATCTGGTTTGGGGATTACCACCAAGACATGCACCAACCACCTTGCAACCACAGCTCTGAGCAGCAGCCTCAACAATGGAGGTGTGGAACATAGTCCATTCAGACTCAATGTCCTCAGAATGCTGTCAAAGGTCTGCTGGAGTTGGGAGTTGAAAATCTCGTGTACTGGGGTCTCTGTCAGCGTTCCCAGTGCACCCTCACAATACGTTTAGGTGGATCAGGTCAGTCCAGCATCCCCCCGCCACCTGATCCAACTTACCACCAGGTGGTGATCTGTTGATAGCTCAGCTCCTCTCTTCACCCGAGTGTCCAGAACATATGGCTGGAGATCTGATGATACAATTACAAAATCGATCATCGACCTGCGACCTAGGGTGTCTATGTGCCATGTGCACCTATGGACATCCTTATGTTTGAACATGGTGTTTGTTAAGGATGAAAAGGGGTCCAACCCAGTATTAACAAGGTGTACCTAATAAAGTGAGGCAGTGACCCAATAATATATACAGTATATTATCTTTATATGACAGCAATACTAAAACAGACTGAGATAGAATAGGGTACTTTTTTAGGTGTAAGGACATTCTGATCTAATTTTAGCCCAGGATGATACCTAGTCTTTGAAGGTGGAGGTAACAACTTTAATGACGAAAATGCATCTGAACAAATGGAGCTGCAAAAAGGATGTGAAATAAAAAACAGAGTAATAAATCATCAAGTGATTACAACTCAATTTGATTAAAGCAGTAATTTAATAATAAACTGAAACCTTTTACCCTGGGTAAAAGAGCCAGGACCCTGACACACTCGTGATATGAAAACCCATCTTTTTCATTTTCTCTGTCTTACATTCATCATGACAGAAAACTGCTTCAAGGGTAGCAGTTCCATAAAATAATTGAAAAAAAAAACCCAATGAAAATAATAAGCCATTAAATGTGTGTGAACTGAAAATTACTGAAAAATTCCAAATGACGTATGACATGTTATGTGAAACAGTTTCACCCTGATAATGCACTGGGCTGTGGGACTTTTACTGTTTACTATTCATCATTCACAGTACCCTATCATTTATTATTAAAGCAACTTTGAACTTTCTACCAACTACGTTCTCCCTGTCAATCACAAGCCACACCCACTTAAACATAAATTTACAGATCAAAATATTTCTGAAGTTCATGGTTATACTGGCAGGTAATAGTTGTACTCCAGGCAATATCTTGTCCTAGTATGGAAAAGGGACAGCTGCTTGTGATGCTAAAGGAAGGGTCAAGGGATTGCGACAGTCATTGGACCTGTAAATTCTGCAGATACCATGAATGCCAATGACTGTACAACATTTTATGTTAATTAATCTCCTTGTTTTTGATATACAGCACTCTAAGTCAGTTGAGAGAGTGCATCTGCTGCTGATCCTAACCTTACAATATGTTTTGGCTGAATCTTCATATTTACCCGTGGTCCTTAAGTCAAACTTTTAAAAGGCTCCCTTCTTTGGGACATGCATTATGTATGATCCCTACCTATGTGAGAGCATGTTATGAAGTTTGATTCTTGTGGTTTATTTGTTTTGGCCTCAAGGCACCTTAGTAAAAAATATCTCTAGAGACATGCTGGGTGTAAAATCTATCCGGTACACTGAGGACAGACTGCATGGTTTCATGTTTTCTTAACCAACATAAACTCAAGAAAGTCAGTGCTGGAGAATATTAGAGGAACATTATACATTGTAGAACTGGTTTGCTTATACTGTGCAGAACTGACGACACAACATAAGAACAAAACTAAACTTTTTAAATTCTAGTTCAAAAGAGAACAAATTGCAGGTGTGAATGCACTTTATCATGCAGGATTTTACACCCTGACCTGTGTTCAAGCCTCTTTCCTTCTTATAACAGGGAAAACCTTCTCTCTTCTGTCCCTCTAACAAACCCAAACCTGCTCTGTCCCAACCTGAACAGGTTAGCTTTACAGCTGTGTAGGGCATGTCTCATCCATGCATCATAAACTTTGAAGGATCAAACTGGGACGAAAGAGGGGGGCATAAAAATAAATACCATACAAGTGTCCACCAGATGAATGTGTGCTTTTGATGTGTGCTCCATGATGGTTTTTTGAGAAATAAGTTCCGCTGTTTATGGCAAGAAGTGTTGCAACTCGCAGACTATCTGGCATACATATATATGGATTATAGGGACTTTTCATCTGGTAATTGAGCTTGTTGGAAATTATATAAATAACAACTAGCAGATGCCATAGTTGTAAATAATTATCTGCAATCGTTGTTAAGCACTGTTTGCTAATCCCTTTAAAGATTCTCTGGAGTGGCACTATTGCAGCACTCACCCCTGCAGTCAGCCTGTCATGAGAGAGGATCAAATGTTCTGCATAAAAACTTCATCAAATCCTGAGTGTCCTAGTCAACTATCTGATGTATGTGTCTCTGGGTCTCAAAGAGAATCCCCACAGAGACATAGATCAGCTAAATAACATATAAAAACAACTCACTTCTTAGATGTTTTTCTATTTTATAACACAAAGTACATTTAATGGGGCCGTTCCCCAGCCCGGTCACAAGCGGCTCCCCTTCACGGGGCCCGGGGACCTGGCTATCCAAGACCAACTGAAGATCAGTTCTACGATATCACTGTATCTAGGCAGGATTCTGACTTAGAGGCATTCAGCAATAATCCCACAGATGGTAGCTTTGCAACATTGGCTCCTCAGCCAAGCACATACCCCAAATGTCTGAACCTGCGGTTCCTCTCGTACTGAGCAGGATTACTATTGCAACAACACAGCATCAGTAGGGTAAAACTAACCTGTCTCCTGATGGTCTAATCCCAGCTCACATTCCCTGTTAGTGGGTGAACAATCCAGAGCTTGGTGAATTCTGCTTCACAAGGATAGGAAGAGATCAAATGGGAAGGACCAAAAGCAACATTGCTATGAACGCTAGGCCGCCACTAGTCAGTTATCCCTGTGGTAACTTTTCTGACACCTCCTGCCTAAAACCCAAAAAGTCAGAAGAATCATGAAGCCCCGCTTTAACGGTCTGCATTCATACTGAAAATCAAGATCAAGATCAGGATTCTGCTCCACGGGAGGTTTCTGTCCTCCCGGTGCTCGCCTTACGACACCTGCATTATAGACTGACAGGTGTACCACCCCAGTCAAACCCCACAGCTGCCACTGTCCCCGGAGCGGGTCACTCGCTTGACTCAAGAAGCGAGAGCCAGCTTGGGGCTCGCCTCACCTGGTAAGAAGAAAAAAAGATGAGTCAGAATTAATATAAATGTTCATTTATGTATGATGGTGTGGTAAATAAGAAAATGTTTAATTACTGTACCAAACCACATGTCAACTAACCATCAACTATCATTTACAAAGTAAGGAAATCACTTTACACGTGGACGGTCTTATTGTGTTCATCTTTGGCAGTTTCACAGATGCTCTTCTCTGACTTTGATGACTGGCCTTTCAAAATCTTTACAGATGCCAAATTCAGTCAATCTTAGTGTCACTGGAAGGTCACACTATGATCTTCTCTGTAGTCTTTTGACATCTATACCGTGTCTTAGCACATGGATCATTTTGGGGCTTGACTTGAGATCGACTGAGATTGATTGTGGAGTGGCGAATATGTAAACATGTTTTTATTTTAAACTTGCAATTAACTTTGCAGAAATCTGTTTCCTTTGCCATAAAGGACATTTTTCTGTTGATTAATGTCAAAAATCCCCACATTAACTCGACTTTGATTCAAAGCTGTAAGGCCATAAAATAGGAAACCTTCCATGGGAGTAAATCCTTTTCTAGTCACTGAACTGAACTGAATCTTCTGTTGTAAAGGGACCCCTTGATGTCAGGAACCCTTTGCATTGGCCTAAGAAAGCCATGCATAATTTAGGTCAATTTATTGTGAAGCCACTCATAGGCTGATGAGCTGTCAAGAAAGGCAACGACAAAGCTGGGCCTCTAAGGGCAATAAACAATCCTGACTAACAAGCCTCTTCTGGCAGCATGGAGCACAAATAAACACAACAGTGTTGGCAGATCAAATGAAAGCAGACAAATAGAAAAGTTTGATGCGAAGGAGGTTGTTAGTAAGGCACACAAATCATATGCACATATACACATGTCGTGGGAACGTAAATGTGCCTTTGACGATAGGAGTGCTGTATAAAAGCTGGAGTCAATGAGACTTTCTGGAGTAGGCATGCACACAATTATATAATCAACACCATATTCTCTAGCCCTTGTGAGTCATTTCAGAGAGTTTGGGCTCACTGCTGTTGCCTTGCCATCCATTTGGTGTCTCTGTGCTGCATCACTTGGTGGAACTGAGACTTCGAAGGCATTCATAGTTTAATCAATTAAACACTGTCAAGTCTCAGGCTGTCTAACAAGCAGAAGGGGTGGGTGGGGTGGCGTTTGCAGGGATAAGCCTTTCCCCTTCAAAAGAGGCTTAATTTGCTGTGATTTAAGCTTAGAGCATATTCAGGGCAAAAGTTAGGATGTGTTTTATAGTATCTGATGGAAATTCTAAGGTTTTATGTGTTGCAAAAGCAGAAGGCAAACAACATTAAAAGGTCAGAGGCAGGAATCTAACCCATCTCTCTACTCAAGTGTCAAGCTGAAAGCCATCTTTGTGAAAATTGCCCCATTTCTGAGTCATCATGCTTTTACTCACGAGTGTCCAATTGGAATGCTACATTTTCCACCACTGGGGAAAGCTTGGGGAAATCTTGATTCGGTGCTATCTTGTTTCTCAGTGGTTGTGATCGTCCCTGAGGGAAATACTCCCGTCATTTCAGCGTCATCTCAGGTTCAGGATTGAGGAACTTTTATGTAAACAGCAGATGCCAACATGAGATTAGATCATGCAGAATCTCCCTCTCATCTCCCAGTTGATTCTACAGGAGAGTCACACTTCAGCTCCCATTTCACGCTTTTGCATCTATCAGACCATGACGATTTTCAGCCATCTGTTACCTGTAGGTGTTTTACACATCCCAGCAGAGAGGGTGCTAATCTAAAGCAAATTAAGTCCATTTATTTCCTGCAGAGAAGGTTAACATTACGGTCTCAAGGACATTTGACTGATCAGTTGGCTGGAAACAACTTCTCCTGACACCAGCCAAGCAAAGGTTGCTGGCACTGCTTTAATACACTGCCACCTCTGCCCCTGAGTAGGAACAGATGGTGAGTTTTGGCAGAGTTTTTTTTTTGGCTGGAAAACACCCTTTTGATTGAGATGCCCATTCTTTTACATGTCTAAAAATTATGTGTAGAGAGCAAACACTGGAAAAAAATATGAAAGCAAAGCCAAATTATATCCTGCTATGTATGCAATATCTTATGGACCATCTGGATGGTTCATTTGGCTGTTTAGGTTTCACTGCACTTCCAAGAAAGCTCAGAGTCAGTGAAAACAATAAGGTTTACCACCAGTGCTGGGTAATGTTACTTTTAAAAGTAACTTTTTGCATTTCAAGATTACTAGCCTGAAAAACTAATTTGTTAGATTACAGCATTACCTACTGAGAATACTAATGCTTTAGAGTACTTGTTGTGTTACCAAAAATAAACACCCCTTTGCAGTAAGATTGTTAGTTATACTGTCCACATATATTTCTGAGTGTACTGAATTCACCTCATTGCATAGCAGTAGGTTGGCTGTGGCTCTGGTGCTAATGCAGGGCTGCCGTATACCTACCAGTCAGTTGGTTAAGTAGTAATTGTGACAATTGATGTCAGGCTTGCAGAATAAATGTTACAATTAGTGTAACAAGTTACTTTCTTTGACAGTTGTTTTTTTTGGCCGCATCAGCTTTATTTGCAGTGTAGACAGACAGGAAACAGGGGAAGGATATGGGGAAGACACGCAAGCCCGTAGATATGTGGTCGCCTGTTCCACCACTGAGCTACCCAGGCGCCCGTTACTTTCTTCAAGAAGTAAAACAACAGCTCAGGCTTCCTTGCTCCGGTCCAGCATAGATAAACCTTAAGGCAGGCTCTCCTCTCAATCTCCAGGTTTTCTGAGTGACAAGAAAAACAATCAGGTAAGTGGAACAAGAATGTGAGCATCACAACAACAATCTTAGCATGGGAGCCAACAACACTAACTGTGGTTCAGTCAACGACCCAGTGAAGACTAACAGCAAAGTGCCAGCTTAAATAGTGGTCTTGACAAGTTCATCAGGAACAGGTGAGTTTCATCAGTTCCATGTGGATGTGTGCCCAGAGGGCGGAGGCCTGAACCGGGCCCCACCCCTGAGCCACCATACAGGAGGCATAAACTAGAGAGAGAGAGCGAGAGAGAGAACTGGCAGGACACGCACAGGTGGACCCCCCCCCCCCCCACACACACACACACCCACACCCACACACCACCAATGGGAATCTGCCAGCGATGATACAAATCATCCCCTCATCTAGGATGGCTGACTGTGGCACCCAGGCCTGTTCTTCCGGACCGTAGCCATCCCAGTCGACCAAAAACTGGGAGACCCTACAATAGTGTCAAGCATTCATGATGTGGGTGAGGGGACAGGCCAGCTGACCATCAAAGACCTGGGTAGGCACAGGGGGTCTGGAAGGCAGGCATAAAGGACTTGTGGTGGTGACAGGTTTAAGTTGGGAAACATGGAAAACATCATGAATGAACATTTTGCGGGGTAACTTGGGGCAGACCGAAACAGGGTTAATCAAAAAGTCAATGTCAAATTGTCCAATGAAGGTAGGTGAGAGTTTTTTAGACTCTGTATGGAGAGGTAACTGTTGGAGAGCAAAAGCTTTTGATTATGGTTGGTATTCGGGGGCCGGAACCTGATGCCGATTCGCCAAACACTTAATCTGATACGTTGTTCTTAACAGCGCTCCCCGGGTCGCTCTTCACACTGGCTGGCAGTGGTGGAGATGATGCTGGACAGATGGTACAGAGAACTCACCTTCTAATGCCAAGGAAGCTTCAAAGACATACAGTCCGGTAGCCATGGAGTTCATTGAGTTGTGCGTGTATTCAACCCAGGCCAGCTGGGTGCTCCAAATGGACTGGTTGGATGAAACAACACAGTCAAGGGCAGCCTCCAGTTCCAGGTTGTCTCCTTCAGCTTGGCTGTTAGTCTGTGGATGAAATCCTTTCAACAGACTGACCTGGGCTCCGAGCGCAGAACAAAACTCCCTCTGAACACAAGATGTGAAATGGGGTCCTCGGTCAGACACTATGTCCTCTGTGATCCCATGCAACCAGAAGACATGATTGGTCAATAGCTGGGCAGTTTCTAGGGTAAACAGCAATTTGGGCAGAACAACGAAGGGAGTAGCCTTGTAAAAGGGATCAATAATGGTGAGGATTACCGTATGGCCATCAGATGGAGGAAGACCAGTTACGAAGTCCAGGACAATATGAGACCAGGGGCGAGCAGGAGTGAAGGAGGTGAGTTTGAATATTTGTTCTGGGCACAGACACTACAGGCAGACACATTCTCTCGAGTGTCCAGAGACGGCCACCAAAACAGATGTTTAACGAAGGTGTTGGTGTGTTTTATTCCAGGATGACAAGTCAACTTGGCAGTGTGTGCCCACTGCAAAAAGCTTTGGCTGTCACCTTAGTGGGTACATAGAGGCAGTTAGAAGGTCCACTTCCTGGGTCCAGTTCGTCCTGTTGGGCGGCATGAATAAGAGATTCGATCTCCCAGGTCAGTGATCCTGTGATGACTCTGGGCTGTTTCACACAGCGTTTTCTGTTGTGTTTCCTAGTTTGGTTCTTAGTCTGGATTCCTGATGTATCTTTGGTTGTGGATTATTTTGTGTTTCAGGTTGTGCTGGTGTCCTGTATTTGTGTTTACTGTTCATCCCCTGTCTTTGTGTCAAGTTCATGTGTCTCAGTCCTGGTCTCTGTGTTTAGTTTCTTCCTGTTTTATTTTGGCATGTCTTTGGTCCTTGTGCTTTAAATTTAATTTTGCTTCCTGTGTTTCCCTCCCATTTCCTATTAGCCCATTACCTGGTGTGCATATATTTTCTGTGTTCTCATCAGTTCTTTGTCAGGTCTTCGTGTATTCCCTGTGTGGTGGTGTGTCTGTTTGTTCCATGTTTCGCCAACAAGATTCAAAGTCCTACAATAAAAGCCATTTTAGTTTATGCCTGTTCACGGAGTCCTGCTTTTGGGTCCTCAATCTGCCAGTCACACCACCCGACATGACTGATCCGATTATACAGGCTGCTGGCAGAATGGGATCTGTGTCTTTAGTCTTTTCGGAATAAAGAAAGTCTGAAATTAGTCAAGAATAAAATTCAACCACTAAAACTAATTTTTCTGTTCAGGAATCCCAGTAAATTACTGTAATTTGGCTTCTTGATCAGAAAATAATATTCTTTACAAATTAAAATATAATTTTGATTAAACAGACTGCACATACTGGTGGATTAGCTATTACAGAAACATAAAAATTATTTTAGTAATTACCAGTAATGTTAAGTTAGAGCAACTGTGGCATAAACCTTACACTGGTGGTCTAATACATTTGTGAAGCACTGTGGTGTCCCACATTACCATTTTATTAAGAGATTAGTTACATACACTCACTTCAGAGGATGAGCCACAGGGATCTGCAGTCGTGCATTGACTGTTTTCCCAGCAGGAGAACAGCCACCATGTAGCAGGAGCTCATCTAAACCATTATTAACCTTCATAGGCTACTGTAAAGCATCTGTGATTGGTAAATGTGTGTGTGCATATTCAGGTCTTTGAGGTATTTGTTAAATAGTTTTATTACTTTGTATTTGTGTGTGGATTAGAACACATATTTGTGAGTGCTCAAAATTACAGACAAATCATTGTACACATTTGTGAATCTTAGTTTGCACTTGTGGATCATATCATATACACATTTGTGGCCCTTTGAGATAAGCCTCTCCACCAGTGTTGCAGAGCTTAGATTCTTCATTATCATCCCAGCACAAAATAATGTGAAAAGTTCACAGCGTAATGGCTGTTCTCTCTGCTGTCTTGCTAACTGACTTAACATGTTCAATATAATGGATTACTTACTTGAAAAAATAATTAAGTAACTGATTGCTTGAATTGCTAATCTACTTTGTAAAGGATTACACTGTTTACCACTCACAGCTTTCATGCACTCCAGTTAAGTTTATATATTCTGTTTGTCTGATATCTCAGTTCTACGGGTAAATCCGAGTAAAGGCCTTGATTTTCTTGTTGTTCTGCATTAACTGCAGTAATCAGCTAATGGCCAACTTTGGTCAGAAACCACAGGGCTCTTCAAGGCTGTGTTACAGTCACCATTATCCTTATATTGTTAATGACAGCACATGTGGGCCCGGGTTTCTAAGTGACTCCTGGTAGCATGCCTTCTAATTCAGTAATTGGTAGAGGGAGAGAGAGAGAGACAGACCACACAGAGAGGACTGATCCTTTTCTCCCTTTCTCTAATTAGCAGTATTAGACAAAGAGCCCTGGGAAAAGACAGATTGCCTCCCATCTCGAGTGTGAGATCACTCATGTTGGAGTGGCCCTCTGAGCAAACTCAGTGCAATGTGCCAGCATCTGAAATAAAGCTGGGAACCCAACACACCTCCTGTGGCTCTAGAAGGATGAGGGTCTGACGACGTATCGACTTCAGAGCTGGGATGGATGGGAAATACATTCACTTGACAGAACTATTTATCAGAAACATGTTTGTCTGGATAAATGACCTGCTGTTTTAATAAATTAAAGGACTTACATAATGAAAACTGGAAATTCAACACAGTGGATTTTGATTAATTTAATTAGTTTAATTAATGTAATTAGATTATATTCAATAATTTAGGAATGCGTAACTGGAGGCAGAGAAAAGGAAAATCATTTAAAACACATCAAGAAAATGTGATATTAAAAGTTCAAATATATATTTAAAGAATAATGGAATACTATATAATTACCAAGTATTTTATAAACAAGTATTTTAATTAATGAATTGAAGCTACTGTGTGAAGATTCTCAATATTCAAGAGTCAGGCATAACTGAGCAGTTATATTAAGAACCATTAAGTGTATTTTTGGACGTTCATGATTCCAGGCTCTCTTTCTAATCCCTACATTTTTGAGCATCTTGTCAGAACTAAGTGATCTATGTTTCCTTGCTAGCTCGTTACCTTTTTCTGTTTAATGCTCATAGTGACTTTATTACTAAACTGAGCAGAATAAGTGCTGTGAGACTGAATAACAGTGAATATTAGCTGCCTTCCATTTGCTCCCTGTTAAATCTAGAATTTAAATCCTTTTCCTTACACACAATGATCAAGTTTCATTACATCTTGAAAACCTCATTGTGCCATGCGACCCTAATTGGTGGGATTGTTGTAAAGCAGCAATATTTCTTCCAGCACAAAATTTTCTGTTATTATTGTCAAATAATATAATGACAATGAAATACTGATTTTAACAAGGCCCATACACCACACGAACTTTAGGAGCACTATCTGCTAATGCTAATGCCACATGTGACCACGACATTGTTGGATAAACTCTACATTCACATGTTAAAAACAAAGGTTGTACTGAGAATTCAGCTGTATTTAAAAGTAAAGTCGTCGCTCAGAGAGAAAGTTAGAAGCCACAGAGTGGCTCGTCCATGTCTCTCTCTTGGTGGTCATGTTGTTTACAGAATAACCTGCACAGCTCTCAATTAACTTAATTTGAGACATTTTAGAAAAGGGTAAAATTTTAACCTCCAACCCACAACAGACCAAACAGACAATATCGCAATGTAGCAACAATCCCACTGCACTATATATATAGTATAGTCCTGCTTGATCTGAAAGTCCAGGCCTACTTGTGATTCCAAAAGTAGAATGGGAGGCAAAGGTTCAATTCAATTTCATTTATATAGCGCCAAATCACAACAGTCACCTCAAGGCATTTTATATTGTAAGGTAAAGACAATAATACAATAATACAGAGAAAACCCAACAATCAAAACAAGCATGCACTTGGCAACAGTGGGAAGGAAAAACTTCCTTTTAACAGGAAGAAACCTCCAGCAGAACCAGACTTAGGGAGGGGCAGTCATCTGCTGCAACCGGTTGGGGCTGAGGGGAGAGAGACAGGACAAAATACACACTGTGGAAGAGAGACAGAGATTAATAATAACTAATGATTAAATACAAGGTGGGGAGTGCAGAGGATTAGAAAAGAGGAAGTGAGTGCAGCTATGAAAAGAATAAAGAATGCATTAATATTAACTAATGATTAAATACAGAGTGGACACAGTAAAAAGAGGTGAATGAAAAGAAACACTCAGTGCATCATGGGAACCCCCCAGCAGCCTAGGCCTATAGCAGCATAACTAAGGGAGGGTTCAGGGTCACCTGATCCAGCCCTAACTATAAGCTCTGATCATAAAGGAAAGTTTTCAGCCTAATCTTAAAAATAGAGGGTGTCTGTCTCCTGAATCCAAGCTGGGAGCTGGTTCCACAGAAGAGGGGCCTGAAAGCTGAAGGCTCTGCCTCCCATTCTACTCTGAAGTATCCTAGGAACCACAAGTAAGCCAGCAGTCTGAGAGCAAAGTGCTCTATTGGGGTATCAGGCTCCTTTTCTATGGAACCAACTCTGGATTTTAGGAGACAGATATTCTTCATGTTTTTAAAACTAGGCTTCCGACTCTCCTTTTTGATAAACTTGTAGTTAACCCTGAGTCCTTCATTACACCTAATTTATGCTAATTATTGTGACTTTGAGCACTTGTCTTCCACTCTTAATTTCCCAGGCATTTATATGACACTATTACATGCTATTAACTTTTTGTTCTTGCTCTGTTGTTCACTGTTTCTGTCTCAGCTCCTTGTTTCTTTCTATGTCTTCCTTTGCACTCCTCTGCCAGTTACCTGCCATTAGGAATCCTTAATTCTGCTAGCGGTCTCTTACTTTTAAAAATAAGTCCTTCCTCCCCACTGTTGTCAAGTGCTTGCTGATGATCATCTGATCATATGGGGATTTCTCTGTCTACTATTGTAGGGTCTTTATCTGACTACTGTGCTGAGGACTCTGAGCATGTGTAGAGAAATCCAGGAAGTCTTTTAGGAATAGCATATTGAGACTTGCTTCATTCAGGGCGAATGAAGTCAATGATGATGTATAAAGGCTCGCTCGTTCAGGTAGTGGTTCGAGTGTTGGGGGGAGCTCATGAGGTAGAGGAGCAGGTCTTCTACTAATCGGAAGGTTGGTGGTTCGATTCCTAGCTGCTCCAGTCTGCATGCCAAAGGATCATTGGGCAAGATACTGAACCCCAAGTTGCTCTCTGATGCAGTGTGTGTGTGAATGTCAGATAGAAAGTACTTTGAAGTACGAAACAGTGCTTGTGTGAATGGATAAATGCAAACGTGTTGTATAAAGTGCTTTGAGTACTCACCTAGAGTAGAAAAGGGCTGTATAAGAACTAGGCCATTTACCATTTATGAACATGTAAAGTGTTCATGTTGGACTTTCACAGATTTGCCTGTGACATAGAAGATCTTGTTCTCATGGAGTCTGATAAAAGGAGAGGCATTTCCAAATAAGGTATTATACATAATATAATACACATTGATCAAAGACAGATTAGACAAATGATTGAACCACACAAAATCAAGTTAAGGTGTTTTTATTTCTATTTTTGGCAGTGATTGTTCCCATGTTGACTGCCAGCCAATAGGCAATCACAAAGAGTTGAAATTACTAAGATTTTGACCAGCAGCGGGGTTTGTGTGCACATGAAGCCTTGAGAAATGAACCTTTTTTTGAACCAGTTGGATGGAAAGCTTCAAGGCTTCACAAGGCTTCATCTGGACATTATTAATTATTAAACAAAAAGCAAACCTTTATTTAGGCAAAGCAGGAGTCCAAAAAAAGGTAACAGCAAGCAAAAGGCCATGAATATAAACTGAAGCCATGCTGGGGATGGAAACAGGTACACCATAGAGAAATAACAGATGTCACGACAAAAGGCAAGAGGAGAATTGAGGCTATGAATCCACAAAGGCTGATTAGGAAAATTCAGAACAGCTGGGGCAAATTAACACAGTTGTAGACAAGACAATGAGGCAGGAGAGGAAGTAAAACTAAACATGATATGCAAGAGAAATAATGGTAGAAAAATGAAACAGGTAGTGAGAAGTGTCATGGGCTACGTTCCCCCACTTTCATGAAGTTTAGAAGGAATCTTGATACAGCATGCAAATAAATGACACAGCTCAACAAATAGGGCTTTTCCATATAGAACGACTCAGTGCGGGTTGACTCGACTCGCTGCGATTTGACGGCGTTTCCATTAGAATCAGGTCCACTTTGCAGGTCCTTTTTCCCGTACTCACTCACCCGAGGTTGTAGGCGATCCCGGGTGATCCGAAAATGTGACGTGGAAGAACAGCATGCCACTGATTGGCCAGGGAGTGTCGTCACTAGCGGAGTCGTGAGAGCAACTCCTTCACCAGAATCAGCGTGCCATTTTTAAAACCCCACAGCAAGAAATGCCCAGACCGACAGTTTGCAGCGGTAGTTTTGCAACATGAGAGCCATCTGAAGCACACACAGCATACATATTACAGCCCTGTACTGCCGGGCGATCGCCGCTGAAGCACCTTTACCTGCCCCTACAACCCAAACAGCTGTTAGCACAGAGCCTGAGGCCACTGATCAAAGGAACTTTGAATTACCGTAATAACAGGACCGCTTGTCCTATCGGAAAAATTCAGACGGTTCCTGAAAGCTGAGAAACTGCACTTCACAGCCAACATAGGGGATTACTGTGGTGTTATTACGGTAATTGTTACCGTAAGTCTGCTAATGGTGGCACTTTCGAAGTACACTGAGCTGATTATGACATGTTCGGGGGTATGCTTAATGATAACCTTCATCCATTAAAACATAGTACAGGGACTTATTCAATTCAATTCAATTTTATTTATATAGCGCCCAATCACAACAAACAGTCGCCTCAAGGCGCTTTGTATTGTGGGTAAAGACCCTACAATAACACAGAGAAAACCCAACAGTCAAAACGACCCCCTATGAGCAAGCACTTGACGACGGTGGGAAGGAAAAACTCCCTTTTAACAAGAAAGAAACCTCCAGCAGAACCAGGCTCAGGGAGGGGCAGTCATCTGCTGTGACCGGTTGGGGCTGGGGGAGAGAGACAGGACAAAAGACATGCTGTGGAAGAGAGGCAGAGATTAATAATAATGATTAAATACAGAGTGAAGTATAAACAAGTAAATAAAGGTGAATGAGAAGAAACAGTGCATTATGGGACCCCCCTCAGCAGCCTAGGCCTAAAGCAGCATAACTAAGGGGTGGTTCAGGGTCGTCTGATCCAGCCCTAACTATAAGCTTGATCATAAAGGAAAGTTTTAAGCCTAAGCTTAAAAATAGAGAGGGTGTCTGTCTCCCGAATCCAAGCTGGGAGCTGGTTCCACAGAAGAGGGGCCTGAAAGCTGAAGGCTCTGCCTCCCATTCTACTCTGAAGTATCCTAGGAACCACAAGTAAGCCAGCAGTCTGAGAACGAAGTGCTCTATTGGGGTGATACGGTACTATGAGGTCTTTGAGATAAGATGGGGCCTGATGCATGAAGATAATGATATTAAACTGACATTAGCTGTTAGCTTACCTCTATCTCATCCATTGTTGTGTTGTGTTTTGAGCCGCATACAAATTACGTCAAGACACTACTGCCAGTGCGGCTATATCGACTCCACCCACATTAAGGTGGTCCTCAATTGCAATGGAAACACAACACGACCGTGCCGAGTTGTGTTGACTGAGTCGACCTGCACCGAGTCGTTCCGTATGGAAAAACGGCTAAAGACATGCAGTTACTGGGGTTAGGTTAATTGGTGATTCTAAATTGCCCATAGGTGTGAATGGTTGTCTGTCTCTCTGTGTTAGCCCTGCGACAGGCTGGCGACCCCTCTTCTGGTTCCACAGAAGAGGAACCTCAGAAGTCTGAGAGCACAGTGCTCTATTGGGTGATATATATTTAAGATGGGCCTAATTATTCAAGAGCTTGTATGCAAGAGGAAGGATTTTAAATTCAACTCTGGATTTAACAGAGAGCCACTGAAGTGAAGCCAATATGGGAGAAATCTGCTCTCTCTTTCTAGTCCCTGTCAGTACTCTAGCTGCAACATTTTGGATCAGCTGAAGGCTTTTAAGAGAGCTTTTAATACAGCCTGATTGTCATAAATAACAATAGTCTAAACTTGACGTAAATAAACACTATTATGACCTAAATGATTGAAACACTAAGGGGACACACAAAAGGTAAAAGACCCAGGACCATGACAAGCATCAGATAAAAAGATTTTGAAAAGAACAAGATCATCACTGTGAGTGACCCCTTTCACATTTCATGCAGTAATTTGATTAGTTATTGATTTTAATTGGCATGGATTAGTGCAGACCCTCCACAAATCACCACCCCATGGTGGAGGGGTTTGTGTGTCCCAGTGATGCCAGGGGATAACTGTTTATCCTGCCCAGGATAGGAATACTGGGGTTCTAAGCTGTAGCCAGGCCTGGGGAGGGTGCTCAAGGGAAAGTGCCTAGTGGCTGGGCCCTAGCCCATGGTGCCTGGCTGGGTGCATCCCAAAGAAGAGATATGGGCTCCTGTAGGCCCACCAACCACAAGAGGTGCCCTAGGGGTTGGGTGCAATATGTGTCAGACAGTGGCCAAGGTTGGAGGCCTTGCTACACCAATTCCTGGCAATCAAGGCTGGAATTTGGGACATGGAATGTCACCTCTCTGGTGGAGAAGGAGCCTGAGTTAGTGCGTGAGGTTCAGAGATACTGACTAGATATATTTGGGCTCAGCTCAACACATGGTCTGGGCTCTGGAACCAGTCTCCTGGAGAAGGGCTGGACTCTGTTCCAGTCTGGAGTTACTCTCAGTGAGAAGCAGTGGGCTGGGATGGGTATCCTTGCATCATTTCACCAGTGGAATAGAGGGTTGCTTCCCTGCACCTTCAGGTCAGGGTACAGGTCCGAATGTTATTTGTGCTTACGCACTGAATACCCAGCCTTCTTGGAGTCACTGGGTGGGCTGCTCGACCCTAGGTCACAGGTCAATGTTCTGGACACTTGGGTGAAGAGAAGAGCTGAGCTGTCAACTGATCATCACCTGGTGGTGAGTTGGATCAGGTGGCAGGGCAGGATGCTGGACAGACCTGGTGCACCTAAACATATAGTGAGTGTGAACTAGGAATGCTTGATGGAGGCCCCAGTCTGTGGGAGCTTCAACTCCCACCTCCGGCAGAACTCTCATAGCATTCCAAGGGAGAATGAGGACATTGAGTCCGAATGGACCATGTTCTGCACCTTCATTGTTGAGAATGCTGCATGGAGCTGCGGTTGCAAGGTGGTTGGCGCCTGCTTGGTAGTAACCAGATGGTGGACACCAGGGGTGAAGGGAGCCATCATGCTGAAGAAGGAGTCCTATTGGGCTTGGTTGACTTGTGGGACTCTGGAGGCAGCTGATGGGTACTGGCAGCTCAATCGGAATGCAGTTCGGGCAGTGGCTGAAGCAAAAACTTGCGTGTGGGAAGAGTTTGGTAAGGCCATGGAAAAGACTTTCAGACTGCCCCTGAGCAATTCTGGCAAACTGTGAGGCGACTCAGGATGGAAAAGCAGTGCTCTGTTCACACAGTGTATAGTGCAGGTGGGGCGCTGCTGACTTCAACTGAGGATATAGTCAGGTGATGGAAGGAATACTTTGAGGACCTCCTAATCCTGTTGACACACCTTCTGTAGAGGAAGCAGAGTCTGGGGACGACGGAGATGCTTGTAACATTGTCAGGCATGCATACAAGCATGTGGGGGCACTGAAAACTACTGAGTACCATTTTGAGTCGCTGCAATGAAATTTCAGCAAAATGGACTAGCATCATTTTTTTCACTTTGATTTTCACGGTGTCTTTGAATTCAGCCCTCTGTTGGTTGATAATTTTCATTTCAATCAAACGATGTAGCATCCTTTTGTCCCTAACACATTACAGTATAGATATCAAACATGATTTTTTTCCTACTGAGATCTGACGTGTCTTCCTTTAATGTTTTTGAGCAGTGTACATCCTCTCCCAAGCCTTGTGTCAGAGTAGAAGAAATATAATTTATGAAGGGAGATACCGTTAATCTAAGGACAAGACCTCTTCTAAAGGTGTTCTCCATCCATCACACAAATGCATCGAAACCAAATCCTGTCATTATCTCGACAAACAAACCTAATGTGGGCTAAGTCTGGATCGAGTAATGATGAGGTAGATGAAATCACTGATGGGCAAAGAGTGGAATATTTCTTTGTGACGCACCACATCTCCCATGCAGAAATACAATGATTAAAATAAAACTTGGAGTTGCACTTTTTTCCCCCCGTTGATCTCATTTTGAAAAGTGCTGAAGATGAAGCCTGCGGGCGGGAGTTGTCACTGCAGCCCATACATACCAATAACACTGATCCCTGAGCAGGGCCTATAAGAATGCTGAGACGGCCATATGCACATTTTTTTTTACATTTCTGGTAAGAAAAATGTGCTATATTCCAACATAAAGTAATCTCAGAGCTGTTTTGATGAGCTGGGTGATATTTGGGATGAGTGAGCCATTCTGTGTCCTTCAGCTTTGTAACAGGCTAGGGACCAGAGAAAAAGCCCTTTACTGTGTTAAGTATCAGTACATATTTCTGTACTGCCTTACATGTGTGAGCAGCTGTTAACATTTCATCACGATGTATTATTCACATTTGCTTCATGATGCAATATTTAACACGTGTACACTGCATTATAAACAGATCTGTTTTACTGTATACACAGTTCACAGAATATTTATTATTATTTTTAATTTAGAGAAATAATTAGTTTTCAGTTGGTACTGTGATACACATTATAATTTTCCTCTATTACAGTAATTTAGCAGCTTATAGACATGACAATATGCTTTTTTTTCTCAGAGTTTGTTTTGACATATCACAGCAAGAAAAACCAAAGATGTAAATATTAAAATGAATGGAGGCTGAATTCCATTTACTTGCTTTAGTTTCAGAATCCAAAGACTCCAGAATTATTGCATTACAAGAAGAACTTACAAAATGCCAAAATGCATCATTTAGCATGTATCAGCTAGTGATTAAAGTTCTCCAACTTAGCTCCGAATACAAAAGAGGATGGTTGAAACTCTCTAATTTTGATTATATAATTTGGCAGGTCACTCTGAATTTTTGGCTCAGTTGGTTTATAGAGACTACCTCGATGTCATGTTTGAACACTGAAAGGCTAGAAATGAATAAATAAATAAATTTATATGCAATATAATTATATATTTATATATAATATTATATTTATATGTGTAAATGTCTTGCATAAGGATACTTTGGCATGTAAGCAGACAGGAATCAAACCACCAGCCTAGATCTCCTGCTCTACTGCCTGAGCCACAGCCACAGTCATGGCCATGTCCATTTCCCCAAACCCCTTTGTGGGGGAAAAAAAGGCTTATCCCTATCATTTACCAATATAGAAAACTTGATTCTTGCCCTAGAAAGGGTGCCATTCATTTGGAAATTATTGTAAGAATGGGGATTTCAATGAAGCAGAAATCTGAATTAACTAAAACATATTTAAGCCTGTCCACTCTCCTTAAAGGGTAATCCTTCAAGGACAGTGAACTAACCAACTAACCAATATGCCATCCTTTGAACTACTGTAAAGGTTTATGGAACTCTTTTCACTGTATCTCAAAACTGGAAAGACTTAGGCAGGAGACGAGGTGACGAGACATGAGGCAGTTGTGTGTACTCTAAATTCAAGATTTCAGTTATTCAGCTCAGGTTGTTCAGTAGGTCTATCCTACCCCTTCAAGTTAAATGGGTTTAATCTCATATTCTCACCCTTTTCCTTTACATATAGTCAAGTAAAAGTCACTGATTTTGCCAACCCCAGGCATCATATCATGGTGGTGATATTAGCTTGCTGCCACAGTTCTCTTTATACTACCATGGGGGTCACTGTTTGTCAGTTTTTAAAGACAGCTGGCAAAAGATTAAAGGGACACAAAATGGCATGAAAAGGCTGATTCAACAGGCTTCAAAATATTTGTTTGCGTATTTGAGTGTTTAAAATATAACACTGAATGTGCATTTCATCAACAACAGAAAATTATCAGATGTCACACGTTTTGAGTGATGAATGCTTTATAGTACACCAATCAGCCACAACATTAAAACTGCAATGCAGTACTCTGCTGTGAAATCAAGTCAAAGTCACTGACGTTGCCAACTTTATATTCCCAGGCATCATATCATGGTGGTGATATTAGCTTGTTGCTCCTGGCATTCATGTGGATATCACCCAGAAACCAAACAAAGTCCAGGGCTGAAAGCTCAAGAAAACTGCAGTTCCTCTAGTGGCCACTCAAGGCTGGCCGCAAAAGCAAGTCAATCCAGTAGACTCATGTTAAAATACCTAAACAGCACTAAAACAGCATTAAAAAGTAGGCTATGTTTAGAGACTGATACAAAAAAGTAATAATGGTATATATGTATAGTTTCCCCTTCAAAATAACTGTACAATGAATGAAGGCCTTTAATAGTCCCACAATGGGGAAATTTACAGTTAACAGAACACCCATCCAAGCAATACAAACAAACAACAGAACAACAGGGGAGACAGGTGTCTGAAGTCATGGAGCCATTTTACTGATGCTACCTTTAGCAGAAGAAACAGAAACCGAAACAGTAGGGTAGTTAGGTTAAAAAAATCATCTGGTACTGTGCTCATATTGAGCACCCTACCAGGGTCCAAAAAACAGCTTTAGCAAAGCATATTCACACATTTAAAGCCAGGATAGCAATACGGTTTGGTAGGGAGGGTGGTGGTGGTGTGTGTGTGTGTGTGGGGGGATGCAGACGGAGACGAAGGGTCAGGGCATTATGGAGCCAGATCCCAGCTCCTTGCCAAAACAGTTCACTGATGGATGTTCGTCAGCAGCCATGGTATGCCAGATCCAGCTCACACAAATCACAGAGAGGGCTGTGGGGGAGAGCGTCAGTCACAGAGTGTCCCAGAGAGATATGATTACCAGCCTCAAGGCCAGCTAGGGAGCCGAATTCCTGATAATGCAGATGTTGTTTTGGAACAGGCTGCTTGTTATTTTTCAGGCAGCCTTCAGTTTCACTGGGGGACCCATTCGGTAAATCCAATAATCCAGATTGTTCAGTTACCGTCTTCACGGTACAGAACCAAACTTTATCTCCAGATCTAATCCCTTTTGCCTGCGCGCATGATCTCAGCTGGACTATGCATCCAGCTTGCAGCTCAGATCCAACAGGCTCCGAGTCTGAGTCTGTACGGCTCTGCACAGCCCATCCATCTGGTTCTGCTGACTCGGCAGATGTTGATCTGCTGCCCAGATTTTCTTAATTTCCCAGTAAATCAGGTATTCTCCAAGCCCAAACAGAAGAGATTCCAATACCTAAAAAGCCGAATATGTAAATGTCTTCCATGTCCTCAACCGCCAGAGCTGAGAGACAAACAGGTCTCCACGAGCTCCACGAATCAAAGACGTATCCAACCGGGTCTGTTCTACTCGGACACGGGGGCTCCCCTTTCCCCGATCTCATAGTGGAGAAAATACGATCAGTGGTATTGAGGGCCTAGTTTGCCAGATCCATGTTGCTTCTTAATCTTATTCTTATTCGGTCAATGTGTAAGAGATGCACTTACAGCAAGCAGCAAGCAGGAGAGATGGGGGAGGGCGAGGCAGGCAGGAGAGAGATAGAATGCCATCTCTGTTAGAGAGCAGCGCAAGAAAAAGGAAGGCTTTGTTAAGTCTAACTTCCACTATCTCAAGTCACTGAACTGAACTTAGTCTGTTAGTTTGTGTATGAAGCTCCACCCTCTCTGCCAATACTGGTAACCCTGCCACCAAAAACACAACATGGTGGCATCCAAAACATAAATCTTTACGCTTCAAAAACCAATGGGTGATGTCACCCTGGCCATCTGCATACATTCTACAGCGATGGCAATGGCACTCCCCTCTGGCAGGATAATGCTCCACAACACTGGTTTGACCCAAAGTAACCTGACCACTAAACTCCCCAAATTCCAATCTCATTGAGCACCTATGAGATGCTCTGAAAAAAGTCGGACCCACAGAGGCCCCATCCCGCAACCTACATGACACAAATGATTGGCTGTCAGTGTTCTGGTTCCATGCATCACTAGGTATCTCCAAGCTGGTGGCAGAACAATTTTTCTCTAATTCAGTTAGTTTTAATTAGTTTTCAGAGTGGTTTGCTTGTCTTTATTAGTTTTTATTTTTGGTTTTATGCTTAGTTTTAGTTAGTTATAGTATTAGTTTTAGTATTTTCTACTTAATCAGGTACCCTTTAAAGACACCTGTTAAAGAAATATATTCAACAACCAACTGTTCACAAGACAGCAGCACTGCATGCTAAATGCGTGTAACCTTATCTGTCATCTCTTCTTCATGTAGCCCATAATAAATATCGCTCAAGGTTAAGTGAATATATCAAGCTCACCATTCCCAACACCTCTACTGTTTTTGGCTGCAACTCCTTTCGCTTTGCAGCAGCAAAGCTCCCTCAGACTTTCAGCTTTAACATCTCTGACTACTTTCAACCATAAAATTCAACAGATTATAGCTGACTATTGCTCATGCTGATCACCCCAGGTCACACTGATTTACATACCCACATACACTTTCTCCTATATATATTCATACATGCGTATAATCACACACACACACACACACACACACACACACACACACACACCACACACATTAATGTCCCCTCTCTCCCTTTATGCTAACTCATCTATTCTTCTTCTCATTCCTGTTTTTTATCCAGTTGTCATCATTTACATGCATGCTCCATGTTAATCTCCGATTTATTGATTGATTGATTGCTTTTGGTATGTTTGTATGTTTATGTGTATTTATGTGTAGTGGACCTGATTCGATTGGGGCCTCTCGGCCAGGTTGTGTTTGTAAATGAGAACTAGTTCTCAAACATTTTTACCTGGTAAAATAAAGGTTTTTTAAAAAAACAAAACAACATTAAGGACACACATGAACATCAACAGGGAGAAACAAAGAAAAATATGAACTCTAAAACTCAATAAATTCTACAATAAACTCCAATAAAATTCAGCGTCAGTGCAGCAGATTAACAGCACCTACATGTGGTGTTTGACAAACACAAACTCTTTGAAGGGGTCAAAGGTCAAATCCAGCTGCATCCTGATGTTCTCCACCTGAAGCTGCTTCTGTTTTGGAGCTAGGTTAGTTAGATGCTTCTAATTAGACTTCAGGGTCTTTGTGGCCTCTGTACAGACCTACAGAAGTGTCCGACCTCATATCCACATTTATGCTTGTGTAGCTGGATTGTGTGTGTTAATTACCTTGTGGTTGTGTGCTGGTGTTTTTTGGTCCTCGCTCTTTGTGCTCAGTTTTTGGGCTGCAAACATATTTGTCCCTGTTTGTTCACTTTCTTCATTCCCTCACATCCATCCCGATAGTTTCAGCAGTCTCCCTCCAGGAATCTGCTGACGTTTGTGAGTCCTTATATTGATGCTTTGATTATTATTCCTGATTGTTATTATCTGACTGATATAAAGTAGCCGAAAACGCACAAGGACTGAACAGGTTAACAACGTTGCGGGCTGCGTGGATCCGACAAGTAGTCAAGTTTGTCCAGAGGTGCGCCAGGTTAGCTCGTAGGATCAGAGCGGTTTGTGTAGCTGCCCTGTGTGCGCTTCTCAGCTGGACTTTGATGTTGGCGTTTTTTCCTGACTGAGGAGTGTTCGCACATTTTCCATCATCCACAACAACACACTCACTGCTCTCTGTGCTATCGTAGTAAAAAAAACTCCATATGCTGCTTTCTCTGCAGACCGCTGCATTACTGTGAGGAGCAGCGCAGTGTGCGCCCGCACACACACAGCTGCCCGATGGCGGTCCGAGGTTAAACTCGGAGAGCGGAAAAAATGATTTCATATCAATCCACAAGACTTTAAAAAATGACAATATATATAATTTCAGTTAGTTTTAGTTCGTTTTGAAAACTCACAATTCAGTTTTAGTTACTTATCGTGTTTTCCTTTTAATTTGAGTTTTTATTTATTTCAGTTAACAACAATGTTTTTTCAATTTCAGTTTTCGTTATTTCGTTCGTTTTCGTTAATATAATAAACATGTCCTGCCCACTGTCCTCTCACTTTCCTTACCCTTTCCATGACATCCTTCACTTCAGTCTTGGGTCTTGGAGAACAATGGTAACTACACAATATTAGGCAGGTTGCTTTAAATGTTGTCACTTATCTGAGTACATTCTGATGTGCAGTGTAAAGACTCGGTGTTCACACACTCTGGGTTGCAGCCCAACCCATCACGGCATTGTTTCCCCATAAGAAGCAGTGTCAGCAAGCAGACACCCACCTACATGGACTCAAAATGAAGGTCACCCTTAGGGCCTCACTGACTGTGTTTGTAACATGTGGACAAATGGTAGCTTCCCTGCTGAGACTACAAACACCCACATAGGCCTACACACACATAAAACAAACACCCACCTCACAAAATTCACAAATATACTGTATTATATAGTGTCTTCTCAAATACGTACAATTTGAAAACTATGTATGCATGTAAACATTGCTGCATGCATGCATCTCAACACATCCACGCTCGCAGTGATACAAAGCCAAATCAGCACAGCTGTGGCTGTGTTTGATGTGTGCATGGCCATCCAGGCAGAAGAGGTTGTTTCCCTGCATCACTCATGGGTACAAACTTTGATGTCACTGCCGCTCTGTTTCTGTCTTTCATTCCCTGTTTCCCTCTTCTCTTGTTTTTCCCTTTCTCTTCCATGCTCTGAGGTTCGTGGCTCATCGTGGCTAATCCTTCATGGATTAGTGCAGATGTTAAAATTAGAACTATCCACCTTCCCTTGTTGGAGTCACAAATTGTGTTTAATTGTTTTGTTTTGTTTTGTTTTCTGAAGGGAAAAGTTATGAATAGTTAGCTTAGCTGACTAGCTTAATTAGATGTTTAGTCTGCAAAGTGACATTAGCAGCAGGCTTTTTGAATCTAGTCATTTCTTTGGCACTGTGTTCAGAAAAGCAAGGCACCACCGCTAGAAAACTAATGTGAGTTCAAAAGGCCATCACTGTGCTGTATGGGAGCCTGTGTGTTGCTAAAAATGTTGTCATCTATTTTAATGTAATAGAGTTAAATATGTCCCTCCTGGTTCAACTGCAGGAGGGGGAACCAGAGTGAACACTGTTTTGGTAGTGTTGCTAGCTTCACGTTTCTCAAAAGTCTGGTTTCTCAATAACTAGAGTTTGTTCCTTGGTGGGTGTGTCGCTGAGTGGGGAAAAGAGATGTGAACGAGTTAGTGGCTTCTGTTTAATAACAAATAAGTCGTTATGCAAAGATTTGTAATTAAACAAGCTACACAAAACACCACTGTGCATTTTAACAGGAATAGAAAGTGATACAATACCGCAGTGAGAGTCGACAAAGACTACACACAGTAATTTGCGGTATTCCCTTCACAGATACATACATCTCTAATCTGAATAGAAAGAGCAGCGTGAGAGCAACAGAGCTGGAAAACAAGCACAAGAGTTTGAAAAACCTTAGATTTCCTGGAGTGCCACTTTCATTAAATATTACCTGTAAGATAGATTTTTTTTCTTACTGTTGTAACGAATCTTATTGTTGTTGGCTACCTCAAGTGAACCTCAAGTAAAAATGTGCATCTATTATTTTTTCTGTTTTCTCCCCTTTTTTCTCTCTCTCTCTCTTCTTACCCCTTCCGTCCTGCCTGTCAGACCTGGCATGAATAAATACAATAAAAATACGAACATTAACAAGAATAGCCTATTGAAAACTTATAGCGCTCTTCTTGTAAAAGCAAATATGTTTGGTACAACAATGCATTCGGATCATCGTTCTGATTGTAAAAACCGCCAGACATGAAAGGCTAGGAAAAAAAAAAATAAAAGAAAAAACTGTGCACACATACAGATTCATAATTTTAAATGGTGGCTGATGTTGGTCAATATCTTACAATACAAATAGAAACAGTCACTTCCACCCAAGACTAGATGTGGTACCTTGGTCCACCAATCTCAATACTGTCTACTTTATAGAACTGACAGTACGATGGGAGTACGCCACAGATGAGGCCAGTGAGAGGAAGAGGCTGCGACATGCTGAGCTGAAAGCGGATGTTGAACAGTTTGCTCAGTGGAGAGTGGCTGCTGAGGTTTCATGGCTGCATCTACAGTTGGAGATGTGTGGCCAAGCCCTCCATCGCACTATCAAGGAGATTTCAGGGACTGCTGAGCACTGCAGTCAGTGGCTGTGGATAAGAAGGAAGGACCCTGGCTGGGCCCCAAGATGTTAAGGACACACACAGGTCTGTTTAGCTTGTGGTGGGCCTGTCTCCGAACTAAAAGGCTGAAACACCCGATGATGCTGAGGAAAACAACCGAGGATGTGTCCCTAACGTCTGCTGATTGCTGATAAAACATCAACCTTGTCCGGAGGACCTTCGAAGCACACGGGACTACTGTCACCCTGTGCCATACTTCAGAATAGTATACAAGAAAGATAGGAGGTCTTCAGATAAATTAAATTTAGGCTCAGTTTTTTATTTGGAGGTCTGTATGCTGTGGACCATATCTTTTTGAGCAAAATGAAAAGCAAAAATTGAAGCTCGAAAATATACAGAAAAGTGTGTCATTCACGGACCAGTTGAGACATGAGATGGCTTTGTTTTTCTGGTAGCCCTCAGGGAGCAGGGGGACAGAAATGGCATCTTAGAACATATAGTACAGGGACTGGGACAGTTTACGTCATGTGATTATGGCCCTGAACTTATGGATGATGCAGAAATAGAGAACCTAGGGTATTCTTTAGGATCATGCAAACAATAACATGAAGCTTTTGCTAACAGCAACGGTTACAGTGTTTTCTTTCGTATCAATTATCAGTGTCCACAATGTTGCTGAATTCATATGCTGGTCTTCTCTGCAGCTCGGAAGATCCACTACAGTACATAAAAACATCTCCCACGTGAGTTGTGGTGCTTGAAGGAACTCCGGGTAATGAGCTGGAAAACTGCGCTAATAATGTTGACCGTCACTTGCTGGACTGATGTGAGTGTGTCAGGCTCAAATAAATAATGTGCGAGGTGCAATCTCAATTTTGTGAGTGCTCGCCTCTTTGAACCTTTCACCAGTCTATATCTCACTGAGGCTATTAGATTATGCGAACCTATAGCTAGAGAGGAGGGGAGGAGGGAAAACCAGGAGTGAACTAACAGAACTTGCTTTTCATGTTGGTGCTTGTGTAATTAGGTGAAAAAAATATGATAAGGAAACCTGAGTGCACAAAGGAGCACAAGCTGAGGCGCTTGTTAGTTGTATTTGGTATCTTAATATAATTAAATCTTCAAATGCTCACAGAAACCTTGTAGTTTTTCATTAGCAGAAGTATGTTTGAATAAAAGCACAGTAGCAGAATATAGCCCATAATGTAAACAGAAACTGAAAATGCAAGACTCCAAAATTAATTTTCCTCAACAACAAAGATAAGGCCAACCTGGAAAACAAGCTTTGCTTGGTTTGGGAGGCCAAAGCAGATATTAAAAAGAAATAGAGGGATACTCAGAAGATAGAGGGAAAGACATACATCAGTATAACAGCCTATTTGGAAAATGTATGCTCTAGTATTGCATCTGTGCTCCTCTCACTTCCATGGGAAAGGACATGCATTTAGAAACTGGGCTGGATGAGGGCAAGCGGAGGACAAGGTTGATGCTCCCTACTCAAGGAAAGCCCCTGCTTCACGAAAATACTCTCAGCTGTGACCCACTTCTACACATTCATGCTCAAGCTATGATACACACAAATGCCCACCCACAAATGCTGTAATGCATCAGTGAAGAGGAAAACAGAGGCATCTGGAAAAGTCATCCTCTGGGAGGCATTGACATGATTTGCGGGGGGCTCACTGCATTTCCCATAACTTTGAGAACATTCTAGTAGGTGACTTCCCAGTACCTTCTGAAGATGGTTTTTGGAGTCCCAGGATGGAGCTCAAAACAAAATTTAACATGACAATATCTAATTAATTTCCTGGTTTGACTCTGGAGTTCCTGGTGCAGTGGAATAAAAAATGCATCGCTGTATGCAATGCAATGTGTGTATTTCATCTAAGAAGAAAAAAAAACCCTGCAAATTGTTTTTAAGCTTGGCTAAAGCAGAAAAGCAACCAAACATTAACTTTTATTATTTTATTATTTTATTTTATTCTACTTTTTACAGAAACATGGCTGACTGAGCAGATCTCAGACACAACCATCACGCTGGAGGGTTTCACACCGATATGTGCCGACAGGACGAGAGAGAGCGGTAAGAGGAAAGGTGGAGGGCTGAGGTGGAGGGCTGGCTATGTTTGGTCAACAATAAGTGGTGTAACTCCCGGCATGTCGCCGTTAGAGAACAGCTCTGCTGCAAGGACATTGAACTGTTAGCAGTTAGCGTGCGGCCTCGCTATCTGCCGCGAGAACTTTCGCATGTCATCGCAATAGCAGTTTACATTTCTCCATATGCTAATGCCGAAAATGCATGCGAGGCTCTTCACGCAGCGGTCATGCCACACCAGAGACAATAAAATACTGGACCTCTTCTATGCCAACTCTAGAGAGGCTTATATATCATCACCGCTCCCTCCCCTTGGAAGATCCGATCACAATCTGATTCAAGCCTGTATTCAAACCCCTTGTACAGCGACAGCCAGCTGTCTCCCGCACAGTGAGAGGATGGTCTGAGGAGTCTGAAGAGGCTCTGAGAGACTGTTTCGAGACAACAGTGTGGGAGGAACTGTGTGACCCACACGAGGAGGACATTGACAGTCTCATAAACTGCATCACAGATTATATCAACTTTTGTGTCAAAAACACTGCGCCCACCACGGTGGTTCTCAAATAACAAGCCGTGGATAAATCCTGATATTAAGGCCCTAATCAAAGAGAAGACGAGAGCCTTCAGGTTAGGCAACAGGGAGGAGCTGAAAACTGTGCAGCGGGAGTTAAGGAGGAAGATCAGGGAGGGGAAGGAAAACTACAGAAAGAAGATGGAAGACCAACTGCAGCAGAACAACACCAGGGCAGTCTGGAGAAGCCTGAACTCCATCTCGGGCTGTAGGGCCTCCAGCACACAAGCTGAGGGGGACCAAAAGTGGGTGAACGACTTGAACTTATTCTTCAACAGATTTGACCAAGCATCTGCTCTACACCCAGCCCCCCTGCAGTTACCTAAGGCTCCTGTACCTCTCTCCACCACTCTCACCTCCCCCGCCTCTACTCCAACAGCTCACATCGCACTACCATCCCCCACTGCTCTTCCACTCTACTCATCCCCTCGCCCTCCCCCTCACAGCACACGGCTGCCATGCTCTCAGCTGTCCTTCATGGAACACCAGGTGAGAAATGAGCTTAGGAAGATCAAGGTGAGGAAAGCAGCGGGTCCTGATGGTATAAGCTCCAGGCTCCTGAGGTCCTGCGTAGACCAGCTGAGTGGGATAGTTGTGTAACAGATGTATATCTGTTCAACCTGAGCTCAGAGCTGAGGAAGGTGCCACAGCTCTGGAAGACATCCTGCTTAGTACCGGTGCTAAAGACTTCCCACCCTAGGGACCTTAACAGCTATAGGCCAGTGGCACTAACATCCCACCTGATGAAGACCCTGGAGAGTTTGGTTCTTGCCCATCTGCATCGGGTATTAGGACCCTCAATGGACCCACTCCAGTTTGTATATCAGCCACGTATTGTAGTGGATGATGCCGTCATCTTCCTCCTACAACGAGCTCTTTCTCACCTGGAGAAACCTAGAAGCACTGTGAGAATAATTTTCTTTGATTTCTCCAGTGCTTTCAACACAATCCAGCCTACACTTCTGGGGAACAAATTGGAAAACACTGGAGTTGACCTCCACCTAACATCCTGGATCTTGGACTATCTCACGAATCGGCCACAGTATGTGAGGTCACGTGGCTGTGTTTCTGACACAGCTGTCTGCAGCACAGGGGCCCCACAGGGAGCAGTTCTAGCCCCATTCCTCTTCACATTATACACTGCAGACTTCTCCTATAATTCACCCATTTGTCATCTGCAGAAGTTTTCAGATGACTCTGCGATTGTTGGTCTTATACGAGATGAGGATGACGAGGAATACAGAGAGCTGATACGGAGATTCTCAGTCTGCTGTCAAAGGAATCACCTCATAATCAATGCAAGCAAAACCAAAGAGCTGCTGGTGGATTTCCGCAGGCACAAGTGCACTCCCCCCACACCGGTGAACATCCTAGTTATGGACATTGATAGGGTCACATCCTATAAGTACCTGGGTGTTGATCTAAACAATAAACTGGACTGGTCAGACAACACCAATGCACTCTGTAAGAAAGGTCAGAGCAGACTCTACCTGCTCAGGAGACTGAGGTCCTTTGGAGTGCAGGGGGAACTCCTGAAAACTTTTTATGACTCTGTGGTGGCATCAGCTCTTTTTTACAGTGTGGTGTGTTGGGGGAGCAGTATGCCTGCTGCTGACAGGAAGAGACTGGATAGGCTCATCAATAAGACCAGTTCTGTCCTGGGCTGCTCCCTGGACACAGTGGAGGTGGTGACGGAGAGGTGGATGACAAGAAGGTTGTACTCTATGCTGTCAAATGACTCCCACCCCATGTATGGAACTGTGACAGACTTGAGGAGCTCCATCAGGGACAGACTGTTGCACCCCAAATGTGTGAGAGAGCGCTATCGCAGGTCCTTCCTGCCTGCAGCTGTGAGACTTTTTAACCAGCACTGCTCCCAGACATAAGAGTGCCTACTATGTACATATCTACACTGCTGACAATTGATTGGTCACATTGTCTATACTGTCTATATTACCTATAGTGTACATAGTGTATACAGTGTTTTATTTGTATATTGTGTATTTGTATTTTCTTATTTATTTTTATCTTTTCATACTTTCTTATTGTGTTTTCTTATTGTGTTTATAGTATCTATTGTGTACAATAGCTTGCCGCTACTACACTGAAATTTCCCCATTGTGGGACAAATAAAGGGATTTCTATTCTGTTCTTTTCTAATTGTAACAGTCTGTTTCTGTGACACTTTCTTTGCTTTGTTAAAAGCAATCATCAACAAAATGAAACCTCGGGACTGAGTTTCTGCTCCACTGCAGAGATCTGAGTGACATGATGAGGAAACTGTAACTGTCCTCACAACATTACAACAAACAGGAATATTTTCAGTGTTCCTGATTCTTTCCACCATTTACTTGGTGCCCTTTCAGTTACTTCATCTCATTGCGCACCCTGGATACACTGGACTTCTCTGAGAAATCAGAAGGTAATCAAGCATGACATTCAACCACTGAAACAAATGTTCCTGTTCACAAATGAAAGAACTGTAATTTGGCATCTTAATCAAAAAATAATAATAATAATGTGCTTTTCTATTTTTTCAGCTTGTTTGTAAAACAGCAAATTAGGCCAGTTCTGTCCTGGGCTTCCTCCTGGACACAGTGGCGGTGGTGACTGAGAGGAGGATGACAAGAAGGTTGTACTCTATGCTGTCAAATGACTCCCACCCCATGTATGGAACTGTGACAGACTTGAGGAGCTCCATCAGGGACAGACTGTTGCACCCCAAATGTGTGAGAGAGCGCTATCGAAGGTCCTTCCTGCCTGCAGCTGTGAGACTTTTTAACCAGCACTGCTCCCAGACATAAGAGTGCCTACTATGTACATATCTACACTACTGACAATTGATTGGTCACATTGTCTATATTGTCTATATTACCTATACTGTACATAGTGTATACAGTTTTTTTTATTTGTATATTCTGTATTTGTATTTTCTTATTTATTTTTATCTTTTCATAGTTTCTTATTGTGTTTTCTTATTGTGTTTATAGTATCTATTGTGTACAATAGCTTGCCGCTACTACACTGAAATTTCCCCATTGTGGGACAAATAAAGGGATTTCTAATTCTAATTCTAAATTTGAAAAAAAAAGTGGATAACAACAATAATCATATTTTAGGAATAAAACATTGCATTGATTAGAAAGTTTGTGCATACTGGTGGATTAACCATTCAGAAATATATTTACCAATACTGTAAATTTGGGGCATAAACCTTACGTTGGGTTGTGATCTAATAAATTTGTTAGGCACTATATCTATTAAAAGTGTGATTCATATTTTGAAGCCTCCATATGGGAACTAGAGTTTGACTATCAACTGTGAAGTTGATGTCAATGGTCTGCTCACAGCAGGGCGATGACTGCCATGCTTTTTAGAAAAGTAGTGACAAGTACAGTGTTTTTACCCTGTTCCATACCAGGAAACCAACCATTTTAAATGAACTCTGCCAATTCTGCCAAGAAGTGTGATCAAATATCCAGCCAGAATTGTGCCAGAAGCTTGTTGATGGCTAAGAAAAGTGTCTGATTAAGGTGCAACTTCCGAAGTGACATTTAACCAAATATTTGTGATGATATATGTATATATTTGACTCTGTATATGACCCTGTGTGGAATAGGGAAAGTTCTAAATAAATTCAAACTTGTGCTCCCAGTTCTTTTTTAAAGTGTTTGATCATTCCACCCAGGAAAAAGTTCAAAGAAATCATTAATAGCCCAAAATTACCATGAAATTAATTTCCATGACGAGTGTATGTAAACTTTTGACCACAACAGTACCTTAACCCTTGTGACCTGCACTCTGGACTGCCAACTGCTTTTAAATGCTGGTAAAATTGCAACCACATTCGATAGAGCAATAAGTATTTTTGCATATAAAACCAGAGGATTTACACTTACATATAAAGCATTCAATGTGTCCCAGAGCACTGTATCCTTCCTCTAATGGGTTCGCAAGTATCTCATAGAAAGTGCCAACAACAAAACGTAGTCTATGTGCTTTATTGTGTGCATTAGCAAGTTCAGCTACAGCATTTGTATCTAGCATAATATGTATCCATCCATCCATTCATCCACCCATCCATTCTCTTCCACTTATCCGGGGCCAGGTCACGGGGGCAGGAGCCTAAGCAGAGAAGTCCAGCCTTCCCTCTCCCCAAGGCATTCCCAGGCCAGCTGAAAGATATACTCTCCCTAGCGTGTCCTGGGTCTACCACGGGGCCTCCTCCCAGTGGGACATGCTCGGAACACTTCACCCAAGAGGCGGCCAGGAGGCATCCTAATTAGATACCCGAGCCACCTCAACTGGCTCCTCTCAAAGTGGAGGAGCAGCGGCTCTTCTCTGAGCCCCTCCCGGATGGCCGCAGTCCTCACCTTATCTCTAAGGGAGAGGCCAGCCACCCTTCAAAGGAAACTCATTTCTCCCGCTTGTATTCGTGATCTTATTCATTCGGTCACTACCCAAAGCTCGTGACCATAGGTGAGGGTAAGTACATAGATCGACCAGTAAATCGACAGCTTTGCTTTTACACTAAGCTCCCTCTTCACCACAACAGACTGGTGCAGCATCCGCATCACTGCAGAAGCAGCCCTGATCCGACAAGACTCCGATATACTTGAACTCCTCCACTTGGGGCAGGTGCTCGTCCCTGAGCCGGAGAGGGCACTCGACCCTTTTCTGGCTGAGGACCATAGCCTCAGACTTAGAGGTGCTCAGACGGAGTCCAGCACCCACAGGAAACAAGTCCGACTTATTACCGACTATGTGGACCAAGCTCTCACTGCGGTTGTACAGAGAATGAATGGCCTGCAACAATGGGCCAGACAACCCATACTCCTGCAGGACCTCTCACAGGATATCCCAAGGGACACGATCGAATGTCTTCTCCAAATCCACAAAGCACATCTCAAATATCATTGAGAGGATAAAGAGCTGGTCCAGCGTTCCACGATTAGTTGACACCTAAGTGTCCAGAACATACGGCTGCAGATCTGGTGATACGATTACAAAATCGATCATCGACCTGCAACCTAGGGTGTCCTGGTGTCACGTGCACTTATGGACATCCTTATGTTCGAACATGGTGTTAGTTATGGACAAACTGTGGTTTGCACAGAAGTCCAATAATAAGACACCACTCGGGTTCAGATTGGGCAGGCCGTTTCTCCCAATCATGCCCCTCCAGGTCTCACTGTCATTGCCCACGTGAGCATTGAAGTCTCCCAGCAAGATGATGGAGTAACCGGATGGAGCAATATCCAGCACCCTGCCCAGCGCCTCAAAAAAGGGTGGGTACTCTGAACTGTCATTCAGCGCATAAGCGCAAACAACAGTCAGGACCTGTTCACAGGCCCGAAGGCACAGGGAAACAACCCTTTCGTCCATTGGTGAAAACTCCGACGTACAGCCAGGAAGCTGGGGGTATAGAAGAATACCCACCCCAGCTCACTGCCAGCTCGTGGGCAACTCCAGACTGGAACAGAGTCCAGCCCCTCTCCAGGAGACTGGTTCCAGAGCCCAGGCCATGCGTTGATGTGAGCCCAACTATATCTACAGGGGTTGGGCAATGAAACTGAAACACCTGTCATTTTAGTGTGGGAGGTTTCATGGCTAAATTGGACCAGCCTGGTGGCCAATCTTCATTAATTGCGCAAAGCTTGGGCTGTGGACAGTGTGAAACATGTATTGTTCTCTGATGAGTCCACCTTTACGGTTTTCCCCACATCCGGGAGAGTTACGGTGTGGAGAAGCCCCAAAGAAGCCTACCACCCAGACTGTTGCATGCCCAGAGTGAAGCATGGGGGTGGATAAGTGATGGTTTGGACTGCCATATCATGGCATTCCCTTGGCCCAATACTTGTTCTAGATGGGCGCATCACTGTCTATACTATATATATACTATATATACTGACACTATATGTCATTCCCAAGATGAATTGATGCTGTATTGGCCGCAAAAGGAGGCCCTACACCATACTAATAAATTATTGTGGTCTAAAACCAGGTGTTTCAGTTTCATTGTCCAACCCCTGTAGCTGGTATCTCTCAACCTCACACACTGGCTCCTTCCCCACCAGAGAGGTAACATTCCATGTCCCAATAGCCAGTCTTGATAGCCGGGATCGGTTGGCCACCGCCCGACACACACTGCACCCGACCCCTACGATGCCTCCTGCGGGTGGTGGGCCTACAGGAGGGCAGGCCCATGTAACCTCTTCGGGCTACGCCAGGCTGGGCAGCAAGGGCTAATGCCCGGCCACCAGACGCTCTCCCTCGAGCTCCCTCCCCACGCCTGGCTCCAGGGTGGGGTCCCGGTAACCCTATCCCGGGCAGGGTAAACTGTTCCCTCGTTGTTCACACACACAATGCAGAGCAGCTACCTAAACTCTGCTCCCACAGAGGTCAGTTATCAAGTTCATAGTTTTACATCCTCATTGCATATGACTCTGGATACTGTGGCTTCTCTGAAAAAGAAAGCCTCAAATTAGAAGTGCTTGACTACATAGTGTAACTTACAAATGCGCATTTTAAAGCAGATAACCCGCAAGCTAGTATCACACACACCACTACCTAATGTACCTTTAATTTTCTTTGTTGTCTTTCTGATAGAGGTGGCACCTAGTGATCAATATCAAAATGATTTGTAATGAAATTCTTATATGTGTATTGCTGAAACACATTTGTAATTACCAGTAACAACAAGTGCCATCAAATTACATGTGAGGACTGTAAAACTACAAAGCTGCATTACCTGACACTATTGGCCAAATTAGCAGTGTTTCCCTTTTTCACTAGCTATTGCTAACTGTTCTCCATTTGTTGCTTCCCAGGTACCATACAGTGCATGTTTCAGATTAGCAGTACTGAAAAGAGCACAGGGAGAAAATCAAAACTTTAAATTATGGTCCAAAAAAACCAAATAATAAGAGTAAATCTACTAAAACTTGCATAAATGAGTGAGTAACCATTATCAGTGGTTTTGACATATTGCATATTGTTATTTTAACCATTCTTTATACACAAATATGAATTAATGCAGCTCTAAAGAGCCAGCTATTTGCTCACCCCACTGTAAATCCATCCCTACTCCGCCCTGTTGCCCAAATTTGTATCTATGATATCCTAATGTCATAAAAGCTTCAAGATTTCATCTTACACACAGTGTTTCCGTGTTTTACAGTGTATACTTGGAATTTCCCAAGATTCCCTGATGACGACAGCATCTGACTATCATAATCTGTAACTGACTGCACTTTGAAGGAACTCTTCCAGTTCCTATATGTGGTACCATTCCCCAGGCATTTCCACTACAACATCAACTCCCATTCATTACATTCTACAAAGCGGCACTTCAGTAATAATCATTTATAACCTCAACCACTGAGCGCTCTGAATATACGGTCCTGATCAAAAGCCAACACTGAACATCAAATGGGCTCATTCACTTGTAAGTCTAGCTGTAAATTAGTGAGATATTATAGCATGCCAGCACTGGTGCCAGGGATCAGAGCAGGGACAGGATTTTAGACTAACAAGACAGTTATGGGAAGTGATGACAGCATGCTGGCAAGTGCCATTACTCTAGAGCTGCCACACTATTCATCTTCATGAGACAGCTCGCAAACAGCTGAAAGCTTAGAAAATACTGACAGGGTTCAAATGTATTATCACTCCCAAAAGCGGTTCCATGTATTCACTTAATTTCACTTGGCATTAGGACACCATACAGAAAGAGAATGTGTGTATTATTCACTGCTGCTGACATGATGTGAGGATAAAGCAGCCATACACGGTGCAAGAAACATCATCTTGTCCTTGGTGGGAAGTGTTCTGTTTCCATATTAGAGAAGCTGTCTGGGTTTTAATTTGCTGCCCAGCTCCACACTGCACCAGATTAAAGCCTATGGCTCAAACTTGTAGCCCTGAGGGCAAAAAAACGAGGCATTATCAGAAATTCCTAACAAAGCACTTTCTGGAGTAAGACTCAGCAGCACGCATAGTTAAACTCAAGGGGACAGTTTCTCTTGAAAGCTCTTGTACTAGCACCGGCTCTTTCTGCAATTTGGGAAACACAGTTTTCAAAAGAAATTGGGTCATGGTAATGGCAGAAGAACATGGCATGTATAAAGGATTGGCCCCTGGAGAGGGAGAAAGAGGAGTCAAGAACAATGGTGTCCTGCTCAGACAGGGCTGCGCTTCACTGGTTTGTCAGTGCTGTAACAGCAAAGTCTTGGATTGTATAAGCGCGTACTCTTTAGCGTATCTCTCTGTTTCTCCAACATTCAGGTAATACATATCTTCTCAGGGCAGCGAGTGGGCACGACACTGCTCCCAGGTCATTTCAGAAACAAATAAATAGCTTAAAGTTTTTCTCAGCCTCAAATGATGGTAAAGTTCATTGCTTTTCAGCCTAAAAAGGGTTTTCTGGTGGCCATGTGGAAGAAGGAGAAAACCAAGGTATTTGGAAAATGTGTCTGAAGCCTTTATTCTGCATGGCTAGTCATAACTGCAAGCTTAAAATTACACAAGAAACGGAAAGAGAGAGAGATCCAAGGCACTCAGAAAATCAGTTAAAGAGCCTTTATTCTGCTCGGCTGGTCACTGTGAAATTTTTAATTCACAGTTATGACAGCACAAACAGAGATGCTGGAGATTTTTAGCAGATTTTTGCACTGCCTCAAATTTTTCTCCCTTACTTCATGATAAACAAACCCTTTGTTTAATGCAAAACTGACAGACACATGATTCAAAGATATTATACAATGGAGCTGGACAACAAAAAACCTTTTCTTTAACATTTATAAGGAGTATGCTAACACTTGATATTAGCTGAGGAAAGACTATGTGTGTTATAGAACCCCGACCAATGCATACACTTAACTTTTAAAATAAACTCAAACTTTTCTTTTTGATAAAACTTACAGTTAGGGCTGGATCAGGTGACTGAACCCTTCCTTATTTGTGTGTCATGATCTCTGGGTTTTTCACTGTGCGTTTCATTTTTTGGACTTTAAATTCCTTATTTAAGATGTTCACTGTTTGGTTCTTAAGTTTACTGATTGCTTAATAAATTTTATTTTATTTTATTTGTTTTGTTCCCTCAGGTGTTTCCTGTTGAGTTCATTCTTGTGTCTGTGTTTTCCCATGTAAGTACTGTTCTGACTTCCATTTTTACTTTGGTAGTCACTTGTCTCTAATGTCTTGTGTTTAGCTCTTCCTGCCTCCCGCGTTATTGTCTTAGATTCTCTTCACCTGTATCTCATCACACTCATGTGTCCAATCCCCTAATTATCCCTTTGTGTTTAAATAGTGCTGTGTTCCCATCACTCTTCTGTGATCCTTATGTTCTTTGCCTGTTTATAAAATATTGTGGATTTAAGTTGTCTCTTATTATTATTATTATTATAACCTTTATTTAACCAGGTTTGTCCCATTGAGATCCAAGATCTCTTTTGCAAGAGAGACCTGGCCAAGAAGGACAGTACATAAAGTTTCAACACAAAATTACACAAATATACACAAAGAAAAATAAATACAATTAAATGAATTTTCAAAATTAGTTAAAAAGAGTCTGCAAAAGTCTCTTCATTTCATGGACTTTGTAACTGTGGAGTCTGATAGTGGCCTGAATAAAGGTTTGCTTTTAGTTTATATCTACCTGCCTATGAGTCTGAATTTGGGTCCTTTTGCCTGCCGTTCATGACAATTATTGATTCAGGCTGCCGGGGTAGTTCCCACGATGCACTAAGTGTTTCTTCCTCACTCTACTGCATGTCATTAAATTTTTACATGTATGTTCCCACACATCTGTGAATTGTTCTTTTACAAATTAAACATTTGTGCGACAGCTGATCTCGAAATGAATGGTGACATATCTGTGTTACATGTATGTATATGCTGTTACATGTTACATTTATGTTGTTTGTAAATACATTTTGCTAAACAATTTTTAGTGCTGTGGCACTTTGGGGTAACTGGAATGTGTTGTCACGCATATCCGTAAATAAGTGTTCTTCAAAAAGAGATGCTAATAGTGCCTGTAACTGATTACTTTGTTTCAGGCAATGAAGATGTAGCCCGCACAGAAGAAGAAGAATAAATATATGCATTGATTCATTTGTTTGGTGTTCATGAACAGCTGTTTTTGACATTTGACTATATACAGTGATATAGTGAAGATTAGTTTTGCCAGACCTTGCTAGTATAAATAAATTGAATAGAACTGAAATAGATTTATTTAATAAACATGCAATTTGGATGGCATTACAGTTCTGTCAACACATTTTGTAAAAGCTGGTGCAAATCTTGTGATGTTATTGTGTAAATCCTACTATCCACATGGACAAATCCTTAGTCTACAATAGAATACAATCCAGTTACAGACAGGTTGCTCATAAGTTAGTCAATATACATCATTGTGTTTTGTATTAAAACATTATAGAGACAAAAAAGAAGACACTGTGTTTTAACAGTAATCCCTGCAGAGAGATGGAGAGATGTTGTGACCATTTAGCAGCATCTAGCTCGAAGTTGTTGTAGCTCTTACCTACAGTTCCAACCTCAGCTGTTGGTTCACACACCCTCAAAATTGAAATAAAACTTGGTGAGACCAGAATGTATGCATAGTAGAGATGTAGGACTGTCCTCTCCCAGAAAATGAGCCCATGGGTCATTTGTGCAAGTTATTATGACCGACAGATGTTTTAAAGTTTGGCTGCAAGTAGCAGTCATGTGCATGTAAAACATGTGCTGGTGTTGTTACCTTTAAATAGGGCAAGACATAGACTGTGTATAAAATATGGATGAAGGTGTTACTCATTCTTTAGTAATGTCTCAACCGGCGTATTTTTGCGAGGAGGATCAGACTTAGAAACAACACTGCACACTCATTTGAGAGCAGCTTGTAAATCACAAGGCAGGCCCACCCTGAAGCACACACCCTGCTTTATCCTCCTTTTTTCAAAGGTTAGACACCATCCAAACACATATTGCATGTGTATTTAAAAGTGATTTGAAGTGGTTTATCACATTTTTAGGTTTTAATGTACAGCACTTTGTGCCAGCTGTGGTTGTTTTAAAGTGCCTTTAAAAATAAAGATGTTATGTTATGTTATGTTATAGTATGTTATAGTATGGTATGGTATGTTATAGTATAGTATAGTATAGTATAGTATAGTATAGTATGGTATGGTATGGTATGGTATGTTATAGTATAGTATAGTATAGTATAGTATGTTATAGTATGGTATGGTATGTTATAGTATAGTATAGTATAGTATAGTATAGTATAGTATGGTATGGTATGGTATGGTATGTTATAGTATAGTATAGTATAGTATAGTATAGTATAGTATAGTATAGTATGGTATGGTATGGTATGGATCATTTAGAAAAGTCACATTTTAAGTTCCCTGGAAAATGTGACACTTGATACTAATATTGGCTTGCTCAGTGTGGCGGACATTAGTTTTCGCACCAGCAGCTTTCTTTCCTAAGAGGTTAAACCCACATATCTGAATGTCATTACAAAGTGCTTTGGTGAGATGGTTATGACACTTTATTCTAATGCAACCTGAATGGAACTGTATTTCCATTTTTCCAACAAAACATGCATGATTTTAGATGTCATGTGTCTCTCTTTTTACCTTGCTACTTTATAAAACCAGCTCGAACACACAATATAAGATTTAGATACTTGAGAATTACCAGGGGCCACATCTCTCCTTCCCACACATCAAAGCCCACTGGCCAAGCTAACACATCCCAGATGAGTCTATCGAGTGTGTATATTGAGGCCCAGAGACCACCCAGTGACCTCTTGGCAAAGGGAAAGATGTGTATTCAAATTATGGCAAGTAGCAGCTGGAGGCAGCTAGCCGTCAGTGGGGGAATACAGTTGCAATGAGGGTGCTGCTACGAACACCTCCCTGTGATTGCCTTGGTTGTTAGTATATTGCCTTGGTTGCCTGTAGTTTGCATTATAGACAGCAGCCTGTCTGGAAACACTCACCATTTACTCTCGGAACTGTGGTAAAAACTGGAAAGAAAATATTCAAATCAATTTTATTTATGTAGCGCCAAATCACAACAGTCGCCTCAAGGTGCTTTATATTGTAGGTAAAGACAGTTGTCAATATAGCAGAAGTTATGAAAATGTATTAGCAGGCATCAGTGCATTTAAGTGAGGAAATGTGTTTTCTTTGTACAAAAAATCATATATATATATATATATATATATACACACACACACACATATTATATATATATATATATATATATATATATATATATATATATATATATACATACACACACACACACACATATTATATATATATATATATATATATATATATATATATACACACACACACACACATATTATATATATATATATATATATGTGTAATCATTGGGATTTTCTTTCCTTCAAAGGTTGCATACATAAATTCTGCATATTCTCTTTCAGTTAGATAATATAATGTGGCATGATAACATAATATAACTAATTTAAAAGCTGTTTAAATTGACTAAATAAAAATGCATTTAATGATGTGCAAAAAGCCATAACAGTTGTACAATTAAAAAATAAAATAAAATACAGAAACATTCAAAAGCCAAGAACACATGGAACCAACTGGAGAAATAAGAATTCCTTGGAAAAGGAGGGAGTTTAAATGACAAGGAAATAATAAGAATCTGAAAAGGACAGAAGGAGAAGACACAAGCTAGCTATACACCAGGGAGAGAAGGATAATAGGGAATAGGTGAACTCAATCACACACTAATGAGGACGGGAAAAAGAACAGAAGAGGGAAAAGCAACAAAAGCCATATGAGGCACAAACCTTAAAAATGAAGCAGGTGCTAAACTGAAAGCGGGACCAAGAATAAACACAGAAAACAGTGGGATGCAGACTGGGGAAGACAGGAGGACATGAAAAAGGGAAACCCTCAGAAAAATCCAAGAATTCAAGAAACATAAATTAACAGAAAACCTAAATAACTTCAAAGACCATGACAATAAAGCTGAAACATATGAGATCAAAACGAAGTCAAACATTAATACCATCAGTTCTGATCCCACCAGTAATGGGGTGTAGTAATGATGCCAAATGCAGCCTCATGCAGGATGCATCTTCAATCATGTTTAGCGCAGGAACAGAAATGGATCTGAAACATTAATGGAACATCATCCCACTTGGTCACAAACCACAGCACACAGAAAGTACAGTACAAGACCTGGTTAAAACATTACTCTGTGCCTATGCATTCTGGCTGCTTATAAACCAGCTTCAGCTCCTTCGTGTATTTGGGGATACAGCTACATGAATCATGACTCATGGAGACGGCGTACAGTCTCTACTCGTGCTGCGCATTTGTGTATTTTGCACCTCTGTGTGCTTTTCTTTGATGCTCAGTCCACTGCCCTAATCCATATGTTTCAACGCATCATCTATATCTTATGTTGAAGTCCCAGAGAATAGTTCAGTATTGAGGAGTTTTAAATTTTTTATCACAAGTATGGATGGCATCGTAAAACGTGGTTACCAAGCAACTGCTTCTCAGCCTCCCAATCAGCAGCATTGTTGGTTTGAGATTCAGACTCAAATATCGTCGCAGTCTCCTTTTCTTCTCTGCATGTCACTCTGAGTGGCATATTTGATACGTCCTAAATTGATATGTCCTAAATGGGAAAAAATAAAGCTTCTAGTCGAAACATCTTTCCATTTCTCTTCCTGAGGGACAAATTTACCTCCTGACTCAGTGCATCAACTTCAGCCTGATGTGCTAATCTATTCAGGAGGTACAGTACTGTAAGTTTTATATGACAGGCTTAGACTTTAAATTAGGATCTTTTGGTACCCTAACCTGCTGCCAGTCACACCACTGGTGATAGTGAAAAAAAGATGCTTATGCAAAGCCCCCCCGTTCCTGTCAGGGAGCTTTTGAAATCCCGTTTCTAATGAGAACTGGCATTCTACCTTCCTACAGTATTTCCTCTGGAGGACAAGCAGGGAGGGAAAGCGACAGAAGGATGACAGCAGTGAAAGTGACACAATCAGGAAAAGTCTTCGGCTTTCAGCTTATGCAGAAGTCATAACCGGGTTTGAGATTTGTCTGTTTCATGAGCAATGTCATCAATGTCATAAGACAGTAAGGCAGCAGTCAGCTGACCTCCATCTGCAGCAGCGATATCTTGTTGTTCCTGTGCAGCTCAGGGAGGCGGTGCCGATGGAAGTTTTCATTCAACTTTAAAAGGTCTCATTATAATCAGTTTCCTCATGATTTCAATTATGTCAGGTTCACGAAACATGTACTCTGTTAACCCTTTGAGGTCTCAGATGTCATTGACGAATACCCCAACCCTAGCCCTGAAACCCTAACTCTTTGGAAAAATGTAAATAGATTTCTTTGCATCTCAGAATGATTATCTTCTTTGAGCCCTGTCTGTCAAGACTTGAGACAAAACTACACGTTCTGATAGCACAGGGTTAGTGTACCACACAAGATTCACATAAAGCACCGATCAACTGTCACTTCACTGCTAGTTTTGGTCTTTTTATGAGATTGGCTGAAAAACAGAGAATATTGCCAAACGTCTTCTTTTGCCTCATTTGTCACTGAGCTGCTTGTGGTGAGTTTAGATCCCTCCACTTAGTACTTTGTAACTTCACACATAAACATCATCAAATCAAGTTTTGATTATTCATTTTCTGGGTAAAGAATAACATGCATTGATTTCATTGTAACTACAATAATAATAATAATAATAATAATAATAATGATAACAATAATAATAACAATAATAACAACAATAATTTATTTAAAATGAAGATACTTTTATTCCTTAGTGGATAACCACTTTCGGCTAATTTCGCATAGCTAAAGCTTATGAAGTGGTAATAATTTTCAGATTAGATCACCCTTTAAGATGATAAGCAAATTGTTTCATATGTAAACAGACTGCACACAGCAGAACCCACACATCAGGGGTTAAATAAAAACACTGATTTCTTTTTGACCCTAAATTTGAGCACGCTGAGTTCCAACACTGTAGAAAATCCATTTTGTTTTAAAAAACAATTATCCCTGACCTACCGAGCACAGAATTTTACATATAAAATGCAGCAAAGGGGCCTTTTTAAGTTACTTTTCAGTCCCAGCACATTCAGAGAGTATGCCCATTTTATAATGATTTTGATGTTCAGGCTCGTTGGACTGTAAATAATGGCTGTGTGAGTGGAATTTTAGGCTCTTGAATCTTTCATGTGAGTATAAAAGTAAGTGTGTGTTTGTGTGTGGGGGGGGGGCAGTTGACGGCAGCAGGACCAGTTGTGACATAAGACTGGACAAATTATCTCCTTGTTGTTTAGTGTGTTTTTTTCTTTTTACACATACAGGAAACAGCTGGTAACATTATTATTATATTTAAGTGCTCTGTGATACTTGATCATTGTAAGCGCAATATTCAGTCTTCATTTAATTCTATGTCTGTGTAGGTTCTCAGTCATCCAGGTCATGGCAGTCTCTGGAGCTTGTACAAAGACTGACTGAAGTTTCTTGAAGATGTTTCAGCTCTCATCCAAAATGTATTTAAACCCTAGTGGGGGGTTTTCCCCTGGTGGTGTTTGTTGACCCATTATCATTCATATACATAATCCCATGAGGCCAGGTGTGAAAAAAGGCCTGGGTCATTACAATTGCCCCACTCTATCAAGTGACCTGGGACTCTCCACCATTAGGGTTTAGAACTGTTGAGAGCTGAAAGGTCTTCCAGAAATTCAAGTCCAGTTGCCTTTTTCAAGCTCCACAAACATTTCCTCAGTAAATTTGCTGAAAAACAAAATAATAAGTTTAAAAAGGGCAAAAAGTAAACAGTGGGTGCTGGAGAATTGTGTGACGATTCAATGAGCTGCTTTCTATATTTCTGCAATTTACAGAGTTGATTGCAGTCATTTTGTACCAGAGTGAGAAAAAAACAACACGTGAACATGCTGCCAACTGTAAATGTCTTTTGTTTGTTTTTTTTACAGTTGTGAGCAAATTTTTACTAAGTCACATTAGTCAGAACACAAGTACGAAAAGTTCTGAAAATTATTGAATAGGGCATTTTGGGACATATAACAATAAGCATTCAGTAAAGTTTTTGAAAAAACATGATTTGGTTTATTTTATTACGTTATTTTATTATTTTTATTTATTGATTGATAAAAAAAAAAAAAAGCTTAAAAGGTTTGTGAACTGCCCCCCAAATTAGGTTTTAAATGATCTTTTGCTCCCTGGAAGTTACACTCCTGTCAGCGTCTCTGCTACTGTGAAGTTTTCCTGTAGACTTCAGAATTCTTTGAGTGTCGTGTCTCACTCTCAGTCAAAATCTCAGACTGAAGCAGATGTATCAAACAGAAAAAAGTACTCTGAAATCATACTGTTAAGTGGTTCTATTTAATCTGCAAAGTAGTTAATAACATTTACATTTCTTCCCCAAAAAACAACAACAACACACTTTTAACTCGTCTCTGAGAGCTAACAGTAAGCAGGATTTTTGAAAAAAGAAAAAGTAATTTCTTTACTCAGCGTTCGCAGCCTGATACAAAGAGCTTTGACTGTTAGTCCTTAAGGATTTGTATTGCTCAGTCTTTCCACTGTGACGTATGTTGTGTGGGAGAGTGGATTTCTGAAAATGCAATGAAGTCCACAAACATAATCATACTTAGCGGTAATAAAAAACGTGTAATCACATGTACCCTGTATATAAATAGAGATTAAAAACACACGCACACCTCCAGTCGACTCTTCTTTCTCTCCAAGGTCTTACAGCATTCTCTCTTATCTGATCCTCACTAGTGCTCCTTTGCCCCACGTCATTACAGCCCCCCCCCGTCCCCCGTCCCCCGCCTGCCAGAAATACTCGTCATTAGCGACACGCTGTATTCTCCTCACGTTGCTGCGCGTTTCCAATCAAAGAGGATAACTGCAATTTAAGGTCCCACTCTCACCCCGCGGCTTCCACACCTTTCTGAAACTGCTGCTGTCAAGACAGTCCTGGCAGTTTGTCATCAGAGGGTGTGAAGGTGTTGGGTGTGAATATGGTGTGTAATATAACTCAGTGCTTTCCAACGCTGGGGGCGACGAGTGCGGCTCTTCATTACAACCCGGCGCTGTACCTGCCGATTTCTGCCGAATGTGTGGTAATTAGTGAGGGTTGTATTTGGGAATCCGGTCAGAAGCACACACGGTTTTCATTGCTGATCGCTAATACAGAAGAACAGCACGGAGCTGTTTGTGGTTCTTTCAGTGCAGCAGTGTTGAACACACACTTCACTGGTAATTTAGCCCTATCAGTTCTCCATAATCCCTCAGGTGCCATGGCTTGGCTACAGAGCCAACACGAATGACTTAATCTGCAATAATGAGTGTGTTAACTGAGAGAGAGCACGGCTTTGTGCTGATTCCTCCCGAAAACAATGCATGTTTACAGACATTTAGCTGCAAAATGATAACAGTCAGCTGCACAAAAGGTCAGGGAATTGTGCAGAAGACTGCAAGCGCGAATAAACATGCAAGCCATGCGGAGAGTGAGGGGGGCTGCCGGATACAGCCAACGAACAAGAGGTCTGTGTAGCCATTTAATTTAGATGTGTTAATGCCAATAAGCAAGCTTGCTTGAAGGAGGAGGAGAAGGAGGAGAAAATGAAGACGGGGTGCAATTTACCGACACTTGGCTGAGTTCTGACGCCAGCACCGAAGTGATGTAAGACAAGAGGGAGGGAGGAAACCGAGAAGGAGGAGAGGAGAAGTAGAGAGAGAGGGAGAGAGGGGGTTCAGAGCGCTGACAGTCTCCTCACTTTCAGAGACCCAGACAGAGAGCAACTCCCCAGTGGGAATCCTAACAGAGGTAAGCTGGCTTTTCATACTCCCACTCCGAATTAAAATAACCTGACATATATCAATAAAAATAAAACTCGTCAACTCACTTGGAATTTTCTTTGAAATTAATAACTGGAATGTTCTTAGCGCCACGTTTAGTTAAGTACTGCAATGCTGGGGTGTGATGCTTAACATAATGATAACACACCAGCTTCATTTGGAAGATCTCGTGTTGTGTGGGTGGAACGCTATCAAGTTTGATGTGTCGTGCAAACTGCATGAATGAACTCAAATCTGTGACTCAAATCTGTTATTTCAACGCGTATAAAAATGAATTAATGACGCGTCTGTGACGTGAGGATAATCCCTAATGAGTTCATTTGGTTTATTTGTTCCCCCAGCCTAACTTTGTCTCCAACAGAGCTGACTGGGGACTCCAGAAATCAGCACCTTGGATAGCGACGCACCGCAGCAGCTCAGCCGGAGCGGGGAGAGCCCGGGCGGCTATTAGTTCCTGCGCTCGGTCAGGATATGGTGGTGCTCTCTTGTCTCCGCTTACCGAAGGCTCACAATGGGCTTTAGCGTGTCCATTGCATAATAACCGCAAAGAATGCCCTTGACAACAGTCTGCACAGAGTTGAATTCAATATGACGGCTGCACAGGACACTGAGCGAGTAGGGGAAGACTTAAACGAAACTGAACCTTTGCGCGTTTAACCAGAGTTGAAGTGTCTGTGCCGGCGCATAGCATTCGAAGACTTCTTCACACTATCATGGGGATAAGGTACCTTTTATTGCTGCTGATCTACCTGGACCCCCTGAGCGTCTTGAGCGCCGCAACGAGTGGTAAAAAACCCAAGCAAGCAGCCAAGAAGGCTCCCAAAGCCACCGCTATCCCCACGATCCTTCCGCAGAAGACCCCCAAACCGGCGCCCACCAGCAACCACGACACCTGCCTGGGCTACTACGATGTAAGCGGGCAGTATGACAAAATGTTCGAGTGCAACAACACGGAACACCGGTACTGTTGCGGGACGTGCTACCTGCGCTTCTGCTGCGAGTATAAGAAAGACCGACTGAATCAGAAAGTGTGCAAGAACGACGGTCCGCCTCGGTGGGTGGTTACAGTCCCCCCGTCCCCCATCCCGACCGGTGAAACCTATGATCCGAGCATGGATCAGACCAACACGGCGGTCTATATTACCTGTGGGATCATAGCCTTCATCATAGTGTTGGGAGTGTCGGCCAAAGTTGCATATGACAAAGCCACAGAGCCGCCTCAGGAAATGAATATACACAGGTGAGTGGGAGGAAGACTCCTCTGCTTAACATGCTTCCCCCTTAGCAAGAAACACAGCTGGAAATTAAAAACCTCCCTTTGCACTACATACATATGTATAACTGTACAGACCACAATATGCATAGAGGTATAACGTCCATTTGCAGGCAGGGGCTAAAGGTCAAAGAAATAGGCTCAAGGTGCTGTCAAATGCAGTCCTATTGAAGCCAGCAGCTTGTTTTATTTCATCCTATTAGAGCTAACAAGTGAAAATGAGGCCGACAAAGCATTGGAATGAATTAACAGATTAACTAAAAGGCAACACCTCTCAGATCAGATTCTATTCGATCTGCAGCAGATGTTAAATCCCAGAAGAACCAAAATCTAAAATAATTACAGAGAGATGTTGAAAGAGAGCTTTCATAGTGATTGTGGTAGGTTGGTGCTCCTGAAACAAGAGCGTGCATCTGCTATGTGTGGGAGTGAGAAGGACTAATGGCCAACATTTATATTTGATGTTTTTTTAGTTCATATTGTAAAATCAAATCTCTGAGATAAAAAAAATAGAAGAAGAAAAAATAAATTGCACCCGGTGGTGGAGTCTAACACTAGTCCAGATACTGGGCTCAGGAGGCAACCAGCCAGCTGTCAAGCATCATACTTCACAACCCTCCCTTCAGCCACTGCACATCAGCACATGGCAGTCTGATGTGTTCAGGTGGGGAGTTGGATGAGGATGCTTAGCAGAAATGGTGTGACTACATCTCATCTCCTCATGCTGGCTGCATCATTCACGGGTGGACCACAGTAAACAAATGCTGACACATAAGCTCCTCAAAATTGAATAGTTTTTAAAATTATTATTACTGAATGCATTATTCAACACCTGAGCAATCTTAAGTCCGTGAATAATAGATAATGTTTGCATTAATGTTTGGGCTGTATCAAGGTTGTGTGACATGCATGCACCACTGCACACTCAATAAGGAACAGGAAGAAGGCAGGGTGGGGCGTTTGAGAGGGGGTGGGGTGAAGGTAAGATATTAATTTAAAAGTAAAGGTTAAACCACCAATGCATTTGTCGTACAAAAGCTTTGAGCCGCTACAGCACCTTGAAGGTAATTTGATTTCCCCACAATTTTTTCAAGGATGATGTCAGAAAAAAAAAAAGCAAACACTTTAAACTTTCTTTCATCGTGATTTCCCTCTCTTTCACCCCCATCCCCCCAGGGCTTCATCCTTCCATATGCACCTGGTGCGGTCTGAAAAACATTCAAATTCAATCCAATTAGCTGAGATCCTCACACATCCAACGCTGTTTCTCTTGCAAATGAACATTCGTCATGTTCCCAGACGTGTAAAAAAAAAGAAAGAAAAGAAAAAGAGGCAGAAGAATAAGAAACCGAGCAGCCCTGAATTACCCTTAATAACACAACACTGTTTTAACAATTTGCTTCTGATTTTTAACTGTGTTCAGTTTTACACACACACACACACACACACACACACACACACACACACACACACACACACAAACTGTAAAAAGAGGAAAAGCCTCCTTTTTGGTGTAGTGTTAACACTTGTGTTTTGTGTGTTTGTCTATTTTTAGGGCCCTTGCAGACATCCTGAGGCAGCAGGGGCCCATCCCCATATCACAATACGACTGTGAAAATTTTGCAGCAATGAACGGCTCACCCAAAGACAACACACCAGTCAGAACCTCATCCAAGAACCACTACACCCCTGTTCACACCTCCAAATCCAACCATGGTAAGAGCTCTCCTCGCTCTCCACTCCATACTCGAAACTCTAAAGCTTCACAAGCATCCACCAGTTTATGACTGCTTGAACCATAAACTGAAAGAGCAGTTTTCAGGCAGTCGTGTGCTTGAAGGCAGATTTCAGCAGTTTAACCCTATGCCTGTGTCTTTCACAGCATTTTTATGCAATGCATTTGCAGCGTATTTTCATTATTTGTGTGCAGAATTCTGCACTCCCATCCAGCGAGCACCCACTGTGCTCACCCTTTCAGCATTTTAATCTCCAGTGGTAACATCCTGTAATCATCTGATTTGAGCAAAAGAGAAGAGAGAGCAACAGAGAAAATAGAGGAGCGATAATCACAGGCTGGCAAAGGTAAACCTGCCCGGCAGACTCTGACAGGCTGGAAGTGATGACCTCTCACTCAGTCAGCACACACACACAGAGTGATTTAACCCCACGGTTCTAAGAACAGACAAGTGTGTGAGTCGCTAATATGGCCTGAAAAATGGACACAGAATCCAGGAAGCCAGGCAGCGCCAGCAGGTTCACAGACAAAGCAGGTGTTATCAGATGGAGAGATACAAAGCCACTTGGGGAGAGGGACACAGATGGAAAATAATGAGATATTACAATGGAGTTGCTGAGATGGAAAGAAAAACAGAAAGATGTTAAGCCTCAGTGTGCAGGATGAGCAAAGGCAGAGATACAGTGTAGAAAATTACAGGTGATGATTTTGTAGCTCTTAAAGCAGATTTCCTGCGATCTAACCTTTGTCGTCTTTTAAGGGCTCATTTTATTCTCTGTAGCATGATTTTTATTGATTTATTTTATTAAAAGTGCTCCTCGCCACAGGTGTTCCCCACATTAAAGCCCATATGTGCTACACTGGCAACCAACTACAAATCCTGTATTTGAATTTTTAAGTCTGGCTGAAGGATTTCCTGTGAGGTTTATAAATGACCTAAAAGCCAGTGCATGAACCTTTAACCTTTAATAAAAGGACAATAGAAAACAATTCTCATACACAAACTTCCCTTTGTTAAAAAGTCCAAGAATGACATCCAGGCAACACTTTGACGGATGTTGAGCAGAACTTCTATTTTTTCATCAATAAAAAACAATCAGCCAACAGTTATTCAATGTCCGAATGTTTGCTGGGATGCTTTTGCATTGTGATAGATGACAAACAAGCAGCAGTCTTTGTTTAGGAATCATCTTATTATATAGAAATCCTCACTATACCTGTGAATTCAAACTAGCTTTTGCACCTATTAATAAAATAATATGGACTGGTACTTACATATCACTTAACTACTCTGAGCACTCAAAGTGCTTTTTAGACTGCAGGCCACATTCACCCATTTGAGCATCTTCTCCAAAGCCTCTTTGACATGTGGACTGGGAGAGCTGGGAATCAAACCTCCTGTTAGTAAATAACCCGCTCTACTTCCTGAAACACAGCGCCCCCAAAGTGTTGTGAGACACATATAAGGTGTTGTGATGTCCATCAGCAGCTGTACAACTCTGGTGTTGTGTGCATACAGGCAGGTCGGTGAAACCAGAGGTGAAAAGGACATTAGGTCATTTTTTCTGCCTAAAAACCCATTGTGAGCTGCTGTTATTCAGCTTTACAAATATTGTTGCAAGTTTGCCAACTAATTTTGAGGCAAGAGTTCTCATTTTTAGTCAGCATCAATACCATGCCTATGAGTACCACACCTCAAACACCATACCTTCCTCAAAACATGATCAGAAACACATCTGAGCCCCCAAATCCAGGGCCAATAAATTCATTCAAATAAATACACACGATACATGCACAGTTATGCAAGTTACGTCCTTAAAGAAAAGTCTCAAAAGTAGCCCGATGTCAGACAAAATAGTTTGCACACTGTAGAGCATAGCAACCTTCAGAAAATAAATCAGAATTAACAGAACATTATATACAAAATGACGTGTTTATTTTCTGAGCTGTGGATGCACACAGCACCTGATGCAGCGCATGTGGTTGTTACGGCTGATTTGTGTCACAGGACAACAACAATCTCTCTGCATCCTCATCTCTAAATAATAGATTGTGCATATTCTCAGCTTTATTTGGGGTTGCAGCTGCTTGTATGTCATGTAAACTTGGCCTCTTTCTGTCACTTTCACATCTATCACACACTTGGGGGGGGGACATTTTTCTCACAGCTCAGTGCTTGTTGCGGTTGCAGTCTGCATTCATTCACTCATTGCCTCCTCAGCTTAGTGAGTGCATTGGTCTATCCCTAATGGTCACTTGCCAGCCCTTGCAGCAGGAGGTGGAGGGGGTGACAGGGCAGACGCAAAGCTGCACATGGCAGCCTGCCTGCAGTGCAACCTTGCATCCATTTTTAGTCAAAAAAGCTCGGGCGTCGCTTTATCTTTCTGTCGCCAGCGTCGTGGCTGCTTGCACAGAGTCACTGCAAAGAGAACACAACTTGGGTCAGCTCAGCTCCGTCTATCCCAGATAAAAAAGAAAAACCCACCCCCTCCACATCAGGGACCACAGCAGTCCTGATGGGGTTGGACATGAAAGGCAGTGACAGTGCGGGCAAAAGTGTGGTTAATGTGTGCATATAAATTGGGAGAGCAGAGAGGGAGCCCACTCGCTCACATAGAAAATGCATATTCATGTACGCCTAAATGGGCATTTGGCACAGAACGGTGAGGCAGGCCTCTTAAGGAGAGGGTCCTCGGGTAGAGCCCTTGCTGCTGGCACTTCACATCCAGAGACACTTTTAAATGAGTTGGACAGACCTCATAAAGCCAAAGGCTAAAGGGCCCAAGAGGTTTGTATCATTTAAAGCAGGAACAGCTATCTCTCCTTTGATCTTAGCATGTAACCATGTCCAGTCCCTCCTAGGAGGAGAGCTGTCCTCTCAGATGGGTTTTTAATCCTTTGTTTAGGCCCTATTCTAAAAATGCGCGCTGATTTATTTTTGTCACATCGCAGGTCTTGTGTGACACGGTACCCTTGGTGCACCGCAAAACTTCCCTGCATTTTAAAAAAAAAAAAAAGAGGGGCCTAAAGCGAGAAACAGTGCAGACAGCATAATATGATACCAGTGCAAGTGCTGCTATTTTTATTCGAATCCACTCTGCATTGTTGTGCGGTGCAGATCCTCTTTTAGGTCGGGGTGTAAACACAGAGCGCCCCGCAGCCACAACAAGGAACCGGCCTTGAAAGAGAGGCGCAGATACCTTTACAGGAGTTTGCCCTGGGTTAAAGTAAACAATAACCGCCTCTCTGAGTAATGCAGTTTAGCCCACAGCGCTCTTCAGATGAAGTTGATTTATTCACCGCAAACCACAGGCAGAGATTTGCCTGGTTTTTTTGGTGGTTTTTAAAGTGTTGCTTGGTTTCCTCTCTGATAGTTTCTTAATGCACAGAATGATGACGCTTTCAGGTACTACAGTGCAGAGTTTTCTCGACAGAAACAGACTACAGAATACTCATGTGCATTTGTACTTCCAGGCAGGAGAATTGCATGTCCTTATTATCAGATTGTCCTAAAAGCATGGTGAAAAGCCTTCAGTTAGATCACTAACAGGTCTGTTAGTGATCTACTGTAAGTGAATATCAAACACTGAAAGGGAGATCACATTTTTCTTATGATTGTTTCCCTTCATTCTCTCCCTGTTAAATCCACAACTACGAAAAAATCATCCTTCTCCTCGTGAGTAAAGTCCTGAATGATCAGGCCCCATCACATCTTAAAGGACTTCATGCACTTTGTCTGCCTTACATCCCTGGTCAGTTATCACCAGTTAACCTAACATGAATGTCTTTGAGACTCTGGGAGGAAGTGAGAGCACCTGGAGGTGCCGTGAAGGAACATGCAAATTCCACACAGAAAGACTCCAGCTGGGCTTTGAACAAAGAACCTTCCATATCACCCCAATAGAGCACTTCACTCTCAGACTGCTGGCTTACTTGTAGTTCCCAGAGTTTCTAAAAGTAGAATGGGAGGCAGAGTCTTCAGCTAGCAGGTCCCTCTCCTGTGGAATCTGCCTCCCAGTTTGGGTTTGGGTTTGGAAGACAGACACGCTCTACTTTTCAGATTAGGCTTAAAACTTTCCTGTTTGATAATGATTATAATCAGGGCAGAATCAGGTGAGCCTGAACCCTCCCTTTGTTATGCTGCTGTAGGTCCAGGCTGCTGGGAGACTTCCCACGATGTGCTTTTCCGCCCCCTTTTAGCTCCCCGTGACTCTCCTGCAGTTTGTGTTTTGTCCTGGTTGTTGTTATGTTCCTCTTTTCTTTATCCCTTCATGGCAGATGGCTGTTTTCCTAGAGGTCTCTTCTTGTTAAAAAGAGAGTTCTTCCTCCCCACAGCCACCACAGCTGCTTGGCCATAGCAGACTGTCTGATTGTTGGGTGCCGCTCTCTAATATTATAGGGTCTTTATCTCACAATGGAAACACTTTGTCATGACTGTTGTGAACTAGTGCTGCAAAAATAAACTTGCAATGAGTTGAATTAAAGATTGGATTATGATTTATGGTACTGAGTGCATCACTGCATGTTAGAGTTCATGTAGCAGCTGAAAAGCTTTGAGCTAGTATTTAAATGTCTGCACTGTATGCAGCACTCAAGGGATTTGAGCTGTCAGTTCATTTTTATGAGATGACTCTCGAGCTTAAAGGTCAGCTACTGTGGACAATTAGAGGTTGTGATGATAGACTAACATGTCCAGCTGTTTAGCGGTTGTGACATGATCTTCAGATATTTTTAAAGCTCTCTGATTACAACATCTTCCCTCTACACAAACCCCGAATTTTGCCTAAACAACAAAACAGTGATTTAATTACTCTAATTATTTGCCAATAGGCACTTTTATAATCATATTCAGTGAGGTGTCCCGCCTCAACCACTACTACACACACACACATAACAAACATCTGCTTTCTCTCTCCTCCTGCCTCCCTCCAACTACTAATCCTCGAAGTGTGCAGCAATAACATCTCCGCTGTGACCTCACTGGCTCCCTATTGGCCAGATAATCATCAGGCCCCATGTTAAAAACAGCATTTCTGTGCTGACTGCATCAACATGCTTAATAGACGCGTGCTCCTGAGTGCACCTGTGTTTAACCTCAGCAACTGAGAGACTCCACCTAATTGTCTCCTGCCCTAGATCTCATTATTGCCCCTTATTATAAGGCTGGACTTGTGGCACCCTGAGAGCACGTGTGTGTGGATGAGTGTGTTTCAGGTGTGGAGGCAGGAGTCCAACTCTGGTCTGGATTATGACAACCCAGTGTGGGTTAGGACTTAGGACTGCACTGCATCATTAGTTTCATTAGAGGGCAGAGGCAGGGTTAAAAGGGCCATGTATTTTCCAAGATATCACTGAAAATGTTTCCTTTAGAGACTGCAGCTTGTATCATTGAGAGACTGAAAGACAGCACGAATGGTATTCAGATAGAATGAAATATGCAACACTAAGCTACAGTTGTGTCTAGAGTGTCTGATCATTCTATAAAACCAGTATACCATATAAATTACCCGAGCTTGGCTGTGTTATACCTTAATCGACCTTGGATTCGGGTAAGTCTCCCCATTGCAGCTAAGCTGCACCACACCAGACTTGGTTCATAATATAATTATCTAATTATTCACATTTTTCCACTCTCAGAGGTAATTCAGAGGAGCAGGTGTCCAGTGAAGAGGTCAAATTTTTTAAAAGTATTACCATATGAATCCTCGGCGTGCACTAGCTTCAGTGGCTGTTCAGTTCCACAGCACATCGTTGAGGTGAAAGTCACGATTTTCTTTGTATCAAGGAGGATCAATTCATAATGTGCAGCGTTCCCTCTGCAGACTCTTCATGCTACCTCACCTTAATGAGCTGGGAGAGGGAGCAGGAGGGGAAGAGGTGGATTGGTTTTTCAGATTCCGGGGCTGTCACAGTGTCCCGTAGAGTTACCTACTGATGACAAATGTGACAAAGGAAGACAACAACAACATGTGTGTATCACATGCAGCATTGCTGGTATGACTGCAGGGGGAAATAACTCTAGTAGATGCTCTATCTGCAGCATGAAGGCAGCACAGGGAGAGGTGTGATTGAGTTCAGAGTGCACTGGTACGTGGGTGGTGGACACACATTGCATTACTTGAAGCTATTGATCACATTTTCAGCCACTTCCCCTCTATCTGTGTCTGAGGGAAATGACACCTCGGGGAAGTTTTCAGTTCGACACCAAGAAAAAAACATCTGAGGCCAATGAGAACATGCACCGCAGCACTTTCAGAATTCTCTAAAGGTGAATTTAAAGTGATTTTACACATTAGCCTCCGCTCGATGTGTTGGTAAAACAAGTTATATATTATGTTTCAAGGGTTCTACTAGTTTGCAGAGGTTTTACATCTCTTTCAGGTTCCAAGGATCATCCTACATAAGTGTCCTGGGTTATGTTACCACAATTTTAAGTTCCCAGGGTTTCAAGCTCCAAGGTTTCTATGCCCTGCAATTTTCTAAGTTCACAAGACTGTATGTTCCCAGGCTCCTATGTTAAAAGGTTTTTATGGTCCCAGGGTTCTAAGTTTCAAAGCTTCTAAATTCCAAGAGTCCGGAGCTCCCAAAGTGCTAAATTCACTGTATTATCTACAGCCCCTGAATTTTAGGTTTCTAAGTTCAAGGTACCTAAATTTGAAGGGTCCTAATTCTCCAGTTCAAATAATGTTCACATGAACCTGGAGTTCTAAGTTTCAAGAGTCTAAATTCCCTGAAGTCCTTAGTTCTTAGGCAATGGTGAACAGTTCCATAGTTTAATTTCAGAACATTAACCTCCAACCCTAAACCTGTCCCTGAACCCCAACCTATGCTAATACATCGCTACATAGCAAAAAACACTGGATCTTTTGTCATGTTCTCATTAAGTGCCATATAAATCTGGAGAACACAGAACCTAAGCATGACGTCCAGTTGGTGACCACTGCTCCTTTTCGGTTTTCTCTGTCTCTGTGGTACATTTCTCTGCTCAGAACTCCACCTAACCTTCAGTTTGTTTAACCATCATCACTAGTATCAGAAAAGCAATTTGACATTCTTTTGAAAAATTTCAAATTCTTTGGCACATTCATACAAATTATGTCCACTGTCTCCTACATTGATCAGAATATATTATAATGGTTCTGTGTTTAGTCTCCATGAATGAGTTCATTGCATAAGCCAGTAGCTGCTGAAGCAGTTGCCATAATCTGTTGAGCACAATCATTTCTGTAGATTTCCATTAGTCTTTTTGTTTACGTTTGTCCTGATGTGACTGTCTCAGTGTGACAAAGGAAATCATGCTTCGTAGGTTTATAGGTCAGATTTGTGGCTCCAATCAGGTCTACAGGGTGGACTTTTGGCACAGTGAGTTGCAAGTAATCAGATGCCAATAACCTATTGGCATGGGTTGCAGTGGTAAAGTGGTTTTGCACATTGGTACCTCCTTTATGCTGTGTCTTGAAATATGTGTTGATAAATTGGCTCAGTCAGGTTGGTTCCTTTCAGCTTTGCCTGCACACAATCCTCCCCTGAAAGTGCTCGCTGATCAGTTCAGTGTCTGTGCATGAACATATTGTCTTCCATATTGCACATATTTAGCATTTTTGTTCCTCTGGCTCTGATGTCATCATTGTGTATCTTGTTGCAAGTGGTTGCAGCCAGAGACGCATCTGTAGAAATGTGATTAATGACATTTCAAACCACCTCCTGGTTTGGATCTGATTAGCTCCCATCCTACTTTTAAATACCCTGGGAACTACAAGTAAGCCAGCAGTTTGAGGGTGAAGTGCTCTATTGGGGTGATATGGAAGGTTCTTTGTTCAAAACCCAGCTGGAGTCTTTCTGTGTGGAGTTTGCATGTTCCCCCTAGACCTGCACGGCACCTCCAGGTGCTCTCACTTCCTCCCAGAGTCTCAAAGACATTCATGTTAGGTTAACTGGTGATAACTGACCAGGCATGTAAGGCAGAGAGAACAAAGTGATTTATGGTTAAAAATGTGACTTGTAGTCTAAAGTGCTTTGCGTGGTCAGTAAGACAGGACTATTTAAATGTTGCTTATCTTGGCCAGAGCACCTTCAGCATCTCAGTCACAGGTTATCTACTGGTTACACAGAGTTTAAGTGTTTATATCCAGTGATCCAGTGAAGACTGCTAAGCTGACCAGAACACTAACACTGGGTTCATGTCTGCCCAACTGCTTGAATGTGTGTGTGCTGTAATGTATCTGTGTGGTGGCTCTACATGCTTGCCTCTGCGTATGTGTGTGACCAGGTCTCCACTACGGAAAAGAGAGCGTCAGAAGCAGCGGAGGCGCTGACCTTCACAACTTCATCTCCTCTGGCTTTGTGACACTGGGTCGAGGCCATCAGAAAGGTAAAGTAGCTTCTCCTCTTTTTCTTACTCAGGATATTGAATTAAGTCCTCTTTCTACTAACGCCACACTGCATACCTGCGGAATGCTAAAAGACCTGTGCAATGACCTGTGCAATGTTCCACTCACATCAACAAGAAGACACCCGACAGAGGCGAAATACTTCCAGATTTTTCCCTATCCAATCCCCATGAATTCCTGCCTCTACATTTTGCAATTAAATACAAGCAAGCAAGCACACACTTAGAACCAGTGATGCCAATGATGACCAATGATGGGTGGAGAAGGTGACTTTGTGCATGCATTCTCAGCACATATGCAGCTATTAGTCAGGTGGGGGCAGAGTTTTCCCGTGGGTAACACACTGATTAGTATGCAGCCACAGTGACAGAACTCTTGTGGTTTATTCCCATCCATTTTAGCTCCAACAAACACACAGCCCTTGTGTGTTTGTGCATGTGTGCGTGTGTAAAACCTCGCGGGGGCTGTGAGGCAACCTCCTTTACCTGATCCTGCTTTCGAATGTTTAATTGAATGCTTGTACCGTTTCATGGTAAATGACTGCCTTTGTAAAAAAAAAAATCAAAAAAAATCGACTATTTAAATATAATTTGCTTCCTCTGTGATGTACTTTGATGTATTTCCACTCTTCCTCTTTGCTATCAAAACCTGCTGATTTCCTGCTCATCATCCTAATTACAGCAGCTGATGACCTGCCATTGCTTTAATAAATACCAGTTCAGATTTAAGCGTTGCTTGGCAGTGTGTGTGTGTGTGTGTGTGTGTGTGTGTGTGTGTGTGGCTTTTCTACCAGCAGGAATGGATCGTCTTTCAACAAACATCATGACTTTGTTTCCAAGTGCACAAAATTGCAGGAGCCTGGAAGTTTTTCTCCCACTCAGTCATCTAATGAGGAACCGTCGTATTTATGTTTACACGAAATTAGCTGTTTTTCTCTTTGCTCTTTGCTTCGTTTGTTTTCATCCCCAGAGGGGGTCCATTTCACAATGACATTCATATGCAGCTAGAAATGATAAAAATAATAATAATTTTTTAAAAATCTCTGATATTCTCTGTAGCCTCCCCCCTGCTTCGCTGCCACAGATTAGTAATGAGGTTTTATGAATCCTGATTCTTTTAAGTAGATTTTCCTCCCTGCACAAATATCACAATAGCAGCTCTCTCACATCCCTGTACTTGTCATAACAGCAGCAAGGGGGATGGTTTAGCATTCAGCATCTGTGCAGGGAAAGCTGTGTTTTCTTGCAAACTGCAGTCTTTGATTCCTCCACAGCACAAACAAATATAATGTGACAGATTGAGATTTTGGATTCTTAGAAAGGCGTGCTGATGCTTAAATTTCTCACAAAAAAAAAAGTATGTGAAGCTTGTTGGAGAGCCCCGGTTCTTTGTAACAGTATTTCTCTGTTTGGCTCGTGTGCATGCCCAGAGGCAGGTATTACTGTGGAGTGAATCCTGAAATCAGTGAAACAGTGGTGTGAGGTTTGGTTTGGATGTTGTTGCTGCTCTGTATTATCTTTAGCATTTCACGAATATGCAGCCACTTCAGGACAGTGGAAGGAAACAAAGCAGGCATGCCCCTCTCTTTCACAGTCTTTTAACAAGTCCTCCTGTTAAAAAGCCGAATGGTTTCACCTGTATATTAGTCACTGTACCTCCTTGACTGTCAAGAGAAAACCTACCTACGGTACATTAAAGTTAATGTTCCTGACAACATCTGTTAATCTTTCCAGTTCAATTACAAATAGTCAGAAAATCACTTGCCCCCTCTCTTGACCCAACTTTAGATTCATCCAAAATGTGTGGATGGATTCCAAAATGTCCTACCAGCGAACCTGTGGGCTGATGTGAGTCACGTTAAGGTTAACAGCAAGTAAACAGTTGGACTGAATTTAAATCATCCCGACCTTCATTATGTTTTTTTTTTTGTTTTTTTTTATTTGGAAGAGGTTTGCACAGCTTGGTTTGCTCTGGCCAAGAGTAACAGAGCTGGAAAAAGAGAGAAAGCAAATACATATTCACAGGTCAGTCAGTGGAAAAATTCTGTTTGCCACATGAATCTGAAAACAGATGTTGTCTTCTTCTATTATATATGTTTTTTGCAGGTTGACAGAACAAAGTTTAGAAGTCATGATGTAGTCCTCTGGCTCGGATTAGCATAGCATCTGTTATAGCGCTTAATTACACAGGCGGAAGGTATGTTTGGTTGGTAATTAGATGGCAAGTTGTGTGTGTTTGTGTGCATGGGTGTGTGTGTGTGTGTGTTGTTGTAATGCAGTCCTTGGGGAGGACAGGTGAGGTCAGGGGTGGGTTTCCGGGCATCAGAGCAGCTGGATGCTTCACATCTGTGTAGCATGATACAAAACAAGGATGTTTTAAATGAGATCAGCTCTGAGCACAGAAACGGGGAGTTTAAATTTGTACTCGCTGAGAATATAAACGAGCTTTTTGTGCACAACCTCCCCCTCGGCTTGGCCGTTGGAATTCTATCTCAGGTAGGAATGACCCACATTTGTGAAAATGCTTTTAGCGATCTTTATACAGAGGTCAGGAACTCGTGTCAGGTCATCTCTGACAATCAGGAGGTGGTTCCATATGTGTTTAGGTTTAGGCAACAAAAGATCTTTAGTTCACATGTTCCAATGTACTTCTGTGTGTCTCATGTTACTTTGAGCTTTTGTGTGTATTGGTCCAAAGCTTATGCTATAGTCACACGTGCAATTAAATGGGGTCAAGTAGACAATTACATGCAATATGTTTGTCATAATACAGCAATTAACTGTGAGATATCAGCAAAAATCTCAAATCTGTTGGCATTTACGTACACAGGTTCAACACAAGATACACATTAAACAGAAACTAAACATTAACTCCCTACATTCAGAGTCCAGCCAGAACCTCACTGATTTGAATTAGAAATTCCTTCTCAAGTAGTGACGTAGTTGCTGCACGATAATCGCTCAGCAACTTTGCTCTTATATATTAGCATAACCAGAATATGACTGGTTTATAACCAGTTGGGTTGAGCCTCCATTACAAAGAGATGTGCTGCAGATGAGTTCAGCTCATTGGTGCAGACTGACTCAAACTGACTGTAATGGCAGAATGGCACCAATGTGTCTGAGAGTGATTACAGTTGGTTCAAGTTAGATTGCAAATGTATGGGGACAGGTTGCCTCCCACCAAGCAACCTGAGCAATCACCTTGCAATTGAGAGTGGTTGCCCAGAGGTTGAGGGATGTACGATTTCAAGAATATTCTCTATTACCTTACATATTATTACATTCCTCTCTGACCAAACACCTGACCAATACTTTTTATATTGTACCTGCTTCCCTTAGGCAGTATTAGTAGAAAACTGTTATGCAGATGATATCCAGCTTTATTTATCCATGCAGTCAGATGATACAAATCAACTAGTTAAACTACAGGAATGTCTTAGAAATCTGCATGGCGTCTAATTTCCTGCTTCTAAATTCAGACAAAACTGAAGTTATTGTTATTGTGCTTTGTCCTCTAAATCTTAGAAACATGGTGTCTAACCAGATATTTACTTCAGATGATATGACCTTGGGCTCTAGTAACACTGTGAGGTATCTTCACAGTCATTTTTAATCAGGATATATCCTTCAGAGTGCACATTAAATTAATATTCATCAGTAATATGTCATTCATTTGCACAGTATTTCTAAAATTAGACAAATCCTGTTTCAGAGTGATGCTGAAAAGATAATTCATGCATTTACTAATTCTAGGCCATTGGCTCCCTGTTAAATCTAGAGTAGAATTTAAAATCCTTCTCCTAACATACAAGGTCTTGAATAATCAGGCCCCATCTTATCTCAGAGACCTCATAGTACCGTATCACCCCAATAGAGCACTTTGCTCTCAGACTGCTGGCTTACTTGTGGTTCCTAGGATACTTCAGAGTAGAATGGGAGGCAGAGCCTTCAGCTTTCAGGCCCCTCTTCTGTGAAACCAGCTCCCAGCTTGGATTTGGGAGACAGACACCCTCTCTATTTTTAAGATTAGGCTTAAAACTTTCCTTTATGATCAAGCTTATAGTTAGGGCTGGATCAGGTGACCCTGAACCCTCCCTTAGTTATGCTGCTATAGGCCTAGGCTGCTGCCTTATATTGCTTACAATAAAAGGCACCTTGATGCTTCTCTTGTTTTGAATTGGTGCTATATAAATAAAACTCAATTAAATTGAATAGAACTGAAAATTAATCATGAATGCAGGAAACTACGGTTAGATTTGATCCTCCATGCAATAATATCCTGGAAGGGTTTGATTGGCAACGGCTTCATTTTTCAGCATGACAATGATCCCAAACACACTGCCAATGCAGTAAAAGCAGGCCTGAATAGGGAAACACACAATGGAACAGTAGCAGTCATGAACCGGCCTCCCCGGAGCACAGACCTCAGCATTGTTGAAGCAGAGTGGGATCATATTGACAGAGAATGTAACAAAAGACAGCCAGCATCCAAAGATGAGCTTTGAAACGTCCATCAAGAAACCTGGAGAGCTGTTCCTGAAGACCGCTTAAAGAAATTACAAGAAAGTTGGCCTAAGAGAGTTCAGGCTGTGCTGGAGGATGAAGGTGGTCACACCAAATATTGAATTTCAAGCTCATTGGAATTGTCTTTTTTTTTTTTTTTGCTTTATATGTTGGTTTTTCATTTATGTTTGCATAAATCTCATATTTCACATCTTCCTAGGAAAATATAATGGCTCAACACTTGTGTACAGTCATGACGCTATGACAATTTTTTACATTTTTTGTGCATTTTCACAAATGTTTGTGTTATTAAAACAGGAGGATGGACCACATCAAATTATTTATGGAAAAATGAACTAAAAGTAAAACTGGGTATAACAAAAAAACGAACAAAAAATTTGATTTAAACAAAAACAACTCTATTACATACTTTTAATACTATGTTTTTAAGTCTTTGGTTTTAGTCTGACAGTGCAGTCAGATTTGTCAGCACAGAAAGGATGACGGGCTTAGGTGTGCGTGGCTGTGAGTTCACTGCCTCCTTAAACTTTTGTGCTTATATTGTAATCACAATTGTCTTAAATCTGCCCCTGAAAAATAACCCCACATTAAAATAACTAAAACTAACACTGAAACTAATTAAAATTAAATGGTATCAGCAAACTAACTCAAAAGAAAATAAAAAAATTAAAAGAAAAGAACTTTTTTGACCAGCACTCTGTGATGTAGACAAACTGATATTTCAAGTGTTAACTGAAAAAAATCTGTTGTTAATGTAAAAGCCTAAATGTAAAACATCATTAATAAACCACTGATACACCTGTGTATGCAGTGGACATTACAACTGGAAAATGCCCTTCATGGACAAAAGTACTGGGCCACGTACACGTTACTCCTGCAGGGGTGCTCCGTGGAAACCCATACCACGAAGCTCCTGGTGCACAGCTTTCATGCTGATGCTAGTGCCGGAGGAACTCTGCAGTTACTGGATCAGAGGAGCGTGGCCAATTTTATGAACTATGTGCCTCAGCACTTGGTGAGTGCTCTCTGTAATTTTACGTGGTCGCTGTGGTTCCTAAATGCTACCAGTCTGCAATAATACCGCTTACAGCTGATTGTGGAATATCAAGGAGGGAAGCAATTTCACAAACTGACTTGTTGCTTCCGATTACAGTACCACACTGAATTCAGTGAGTGCTTCAGAACGACCATAAACGCTTGTAAAGACAGACTGCATACCTACAGTAGGTCCTGGATTTCATACACCTGTGGCAATGGAGCTGAAAACACCTGAATTCAAAGAAAAATAGATTCTCTCCATAATAGAATATATAGAAAAATATTTGATAAGATAATCTGGCAATTACAGGCCTCATCAGCATCAGTATTGGTTGTTTTGCTGATGGAGCTTGGCTGGATGAATTTATCAGCTGGTGTGCGATTGAGAACACTTATTTTGATTCTGTTCACATATGTCACAGCATCTTTATAGTCCACTTCACACCAGCTTAGAGCCCATTCACATCGCCACAGACAGAAAAGAGCTGCATTATTTTGTCCCAGCAGTCAAACCACCAACAGAGACGAGCTTTTTGTGTAAAAACATTTCATTTCTTGCAATTTCACAACTCTGTTCAAAGTCTCGCGCTGCTGTATGGAGTCAGGTCTGGTGTGAGGACGGGTGGCCATCTGTTCCCTGCATGACTTCCCTTTGCTCAAAGCCTCAAGTTGATGCAGAGCAGAAATAATGACTGCAGAAGTGGCTTTGATATATGGTATTTGGACCTTGGCAGAAATGCATATTTTCTTTATTTATTTCACATGGAAAGATTGAATGACAAACATATGATATGGTTCTTTGTTCCAAAATCATCATTGAGTAAAGCACCTTTGTTCTTTCACTACAGCCAATTGTTTTTCCTTGGTTGACTTTTTCCCCGTTTATTTAGCATGCACAGCTGCTCACTTTGCTCCTGTCCCCTCAGCCATCTGTCCAGATCGATGCACTGCCTCACACATTCCTTTGCTCCGGTGTTTTCTCTCGTCCTCTTGTCCAAAATTAAGGAGGCAGGGAGGTTGAGGCGTCTGTCAAACTGAGCCAAACTAATGAAGATGCTCACTGATCTGGTGTGTGTGTGTGTATGTGCGTGTGTGTTGCTGTCAGATAGCACAGCACAGTCTCAGGTTGGGCGTAAAGCCTGCAGAACTCAGTTTGAAGCGTCAGAGTCACCAGTAATTGTATAAAACATGATCTCAGATGATGGATAAGAGGAAGGTGGGACAGCTTTGCTGCTTCTCGTTTGTTGGTGGTGGTGATGCAAAGCTACAGCACATCATCATCACTCCTAGCCTGCACAGACTGACTTCAGCGCCATCGCAAGCTTATATTAATTGTTTTTGTCACAAAAGAACTGCAATGTACTTTTCTATTCACTCACTGTCACTGACTCAATTCAGCACTGTAAATCACTGTCACTCTGTTAGCACATATTTCCTCTGCGCTGGAATGTGGTTAACGAGGAAAGCTCAGAATCCCAGTCATTGATGTCACTAGATTACACCTCTAACACCTTGATTGATTAGAATTTTCTGCCTCAGACAGGAGGCTGGATTGACAGCTAGCATGCAAATTTAATGGTGTATTAAAAATGCAGCTTGCCAGCTGTTGTTGCTCGAATGCGTCCATTTTAATTATTTTTCCATATGTCACTCTTGTTGATATGAAGCACGGCCAAGTCACAGCATCCGGAGAAGTGATTACTTCAGACAAAGCCTCCATCCTTGACTTAGCGTGTCATACTTCATTACCTTGCTAAGCCCAACTTTTAATTCTGCCCTGTGGAGGAAGTCAAATTGGTTTTCATGGCAGGCAATTAGTGTTTTTACTGTATAAATATGATGTGTTTTGAATGCTGCATGCGGTGATGTAGCAGCAGAATTAGCTGGGGAAGTTATCCCTGAACTTTTATTTACAATATAATTTCAATACATTAACAAGCTGCAAGCGCCACAATTTGGCGTTCTGCTCAAGTTGTACTGCAGAACGGCATGGTGCTAAGAGACTGAAGGGAGTATGGAAGGAACGGACTAACGCATCATACACCAATCATTTGCTTCTGCTGTTATGTACTAACAGCTGCTTGCCTCTAATGCGTTCCATTTTTGTTTACCTTTTTGTGAAGAACTTGATGACAGGGTATGAAAAGCCCCTCTCTGCATTTCAGTGCTCCCCTCTGATTGTGACACAGTCATCTCTTGTTCCTCTGAATGAATCAGATGCCATGAAACAACAAGCCTACAGGCATCATCATTTCCAGCCCGTGTAATCAACACTGCAGGCTGATGAGGCAGAAGATGAAAACATCCACCCGTGAAAACCTTTGCTGTTGTTTAAGCTATGCAAAGAAAAACAAGTCCAGACAGGAACTGATTCACATGGCGACCACGCATCAGGCTAGAGATGGAAGAGGAGATCGCCGATGCAACACTGGAGGTGTCCCCAGTTACTCATTTCAGTCTTCGCTCCCATTTCTGAAGGCTTCACGATAGCTTGCATTCTGTAAAAGTCCTTTTTTTATTCATCTATTTTTGGCTTTAGTTATTTTCATGACAGGACAGTAGAGCAGACAGCGGGGTGGGGGTGGGGGGCAGGAAATGGGGCTGAATCAAACCTGGACTCCTTTGGTAGGCCTTTCGGAATATGGGTCGCCTGCTTAATCCTGACCCCTGACCCTGTGGGTGGGGTTGTATGTCCTTACTAATTATTTTTGCTCTCTTTAAACTGATCTATATTTACGTAAGTGGGTCTAGGAGGTTGCCAAGCTAACACAGTGCTGAAGGTGGTATAATATGCAGCATTTTTTTTCTTAACAGTAATGTAATGAAATTATATAAGAAAGAGATTATATAAGAAAGGTGGCTGGTGGAATGGGAACAATCCAACAGAACGAGTCAGCAGTGGAAATACTGGCCACCCTGCAGCTTCTACAGACTTCCCTCCAATTAGCCTCGTGAAACATCTGGACTCTAAGGTGGAGGAACTGCTGTTCATGAAGTACAGGAGAGAACCAGGGGCAGCTCCCTGTGATTAGTATTCTCCTGACAGTGCAGTTGGACGTGTTTTTCACAATGGCAGCAAAGTAAGCTTCGTCAGGTTCTTTGAGACTTTCGTCGGCAGTGTTTTTAGGCTGAATTTCTGGAATTGTATTTGAACACAAATGGACAAAAGAAGCAAGCAAAGGGGAACAGCTACAGAGGAAAACTGGACACTTAACCCAGTGATGAATGGACTTCTCTGTGGTGGAGGACCTCAAGTCCAGTGGGAAATAGTATCTTCACCACAATGAAGATTAGTGGCCACACAGTGAGTCAAACACAGCTTGTGGCTGATAAAGTGTAATGTGCATTGATTGCCCGAATGTGGCTATTTAACAGTTACATTTGTCACAATGTGCCGTCCCTACAGACAACAGCATGAATTACTAATTCAGAACTCCCCGATTTCATACATGCAATCAGCACATAAATGACCTGCTCTGCCATGGCTAATTTTTTATTGTTTACAGGCTGCTGCTGGAGTGATTTTAAGATGCGCTGTATAATGAGCAGCAATAAGTAACTCCATAAGGACTCCCACAGGCCATTTTTGTATCATCAGGATGGAAGTTTTTTTTTTTTAAAATCTTTTTTATGTGAATGTAAATTTTAAAAAACAATCTTTTATTTATTTATGTATACTGTGGTTCATTATTTATATTGGTAAGAAGCTTTTTGTAGAACAAAAAGAGAATGAGCTGTAAGCATTTTTATACGTCTATATTAAGATAAAGCCGCATTTTAATGCCCTAAATTTGAGTTTTTCTTGGAAACACTACCAGCACAGTAAAAACAAATCAGCAGCAACATCAAGCAGTTCTCCTGGGATCATGTAAACCTCCGTCACCCTCTGCTTTGTGCCCATACTTTATTAGCGTTCTACGTGGAAACCGTCTTTGTGTCCTACATTAAATGTCATTACGCCAGTTTTTCACAGTTGCTTCTGTTAATCTAATATTTAAGATCAGCACTTAAGTGTCTCACTGGTTTTATTAGTGTGATTTATTTAGACCGCTCATCAGCCTCGTTTCAGCAGCAGGCAGATATTTTAGTAGAAAAAGCTCTTTATAATCAGTGTACCTGACCAACACAAGTGTTTCCTGAAGGTAAAAGATTAATTAAAATTAATCTGCCTGAATACTGCCTTCTGATTCTGTGTAGAGTGAAAGAGGAAAACAAACTGAGTGGATTTGGCTGAAAACATGTCATTAAAAACTGAACGTCGCTTTCACTGACTTTATTTTTATTAGCTTATCGTGTTAGATCTACTGACCATCTTAGTAATGCATCCAGTGGTTCCTTTAAATCTTTTTTCTTGCAAAATGGAAAATCTATATTCAAATCCAATATTTTTGCTCTTTTAATGCTTTTTTTTTTTTTGTCTCCATCAACCCCTGAGACCAATTTTTGTTTTTGAGCTGCTAAATGCTCAGCTGTGTTCCCCAGATAGCCTGTAATTGTGTCTGTCAGGTATTGTACAGTGACTTCTGAAAGCTCTATCTCAGAAATCAGCTGCCTGCTGTGACAGAAAATGACAGGACTGAGATTTACTGTAAACTGGTAGCACATTCTGCTGATAAATCTCCGTGGATTCATCACAATAAGTGACATTTTTCACCAGTCACATAAATATTTGTTACATCTTAAAATGAGGCTTTAAAATCTGAATAAGTAATGGAGCTACACAGCAAGAACGACCGTGAACTGTGTGTAGTTCCTGTTGTCGTTGCGCTTCTATCACACGGTCATTGCGTTCTCATCTGAATACATGAGGATTACATCCGATTGCATTAGAGAGAAGCAGCCATGTTGGCTCATGTTTCTTAGCCTCGGCACAACTTTCTTTTTGTTATGAAAATAGTTTATTAAGCAAAGCATTTGAAGTCTGTTGTGTTTGCATCTCAGATGATTAACGGTTTAAAGATGCCAAAGAAGAGAAGCCTCCTTAGGCCTTCACTGCATTCTTTATTGTGTCATAGTATAATATAGTATATGTCATCTGCACACAGTCTTAACATGAATTTATTATTTCTTGGACTAAGAAGAGTTCTCTCTGGTTGCACTGGTTACTTTCCCTGCTGAGACCTTTTCTTCACTTTGCTGATACCAATTCAGCATGAAACACTGAACCAGGTCCCACTTCAGGGAGAAATCTTTACCCCCAAATCAGTTTGAGGTGGATGAAAATCAATCCTGGCTCTGTGGTAGTTTTTGATTGACAGCACTCCAAAGGGTCCTGCTCATAAAAAATGATGGCAGGTTCTGGGGAGGCGGCACAAATGACCTGCTGGCTTAGCAATCCACGGAATAACCAAAGAAGTGTTAATAAGGTCCTGGGGAGGGCAGGGCTGGGGCTGTGGTGCTCATTAGCAGGAACCGAGATCAAGGCAGGTTCCTCGTAGATACAATACAGAGAGATGACCAGACATCTCTGACTTACCCCATCTCTTGAGGTTCTTCCACTGAATATGCAGGAGAGCCCAGCAAAGGGACAGAGGTGAATAATGGAACTGATTAAAAATAAAAAAAAAGAGTTCTTCCCCTGTTTTATCTTACACTTTAAGGGAAAAGAGTGATTTCAATGCATTTCGCCCACCCTTTGGAGCACTTTGCTGGGCAGACATCAGATGTATTTATATTTGTTCCAAATGGACGATGGGGGGGGGGTAAATATGTGAATAGTTTAAAACAGTGTGTCCACAGAGACATTCATAGTGTTGCACTTAATTGTTGGGGTGGGGGAATGCCGTCTCCATGGTAGGGCGTGTCTGTTCTGCAACAGTTTTTGCCAGGTCCAGAGATTTCCCAGCTAAACACCGCAGTGTAGCATGACAACCAGTGTTGTTGACCTGAGCCAAACCTGTTAGTGGCTGGGCTCAGGAGACAAACACCATTTCTATTTTTAAGGTCAGGGTTATGAACTATAAAAGTTATAGTTAGGGCAGCTCCGGTGAGCTTGAACCGAAGTGCTGGGGCACTTCACATGATGCACTGAGCACTTCTCATGTATCTCTGTCACTATTCCACGTCATTAACAGTCTCTGTTCATTCTTTGTGGTCTCTGTCCTTCTTTCCCCATCACCTCCAACCAGTCATGGCAGATGGCTCTCCCTCCCTGTGCTTCGTTCTGCTGGAGGTCTTTTCCTGTTAATAAAAAAGTTCTTCCCACCATTATCAAATACTTGCTCATACGGGATTGATCTCTTTCTAATATTGAAGCCTCTTTACTTTATAATATAAAGCAGCTTGGGCTGACTACGGTTGTGACTGATGGTACAAAAATAAACCTGAATTGAGTGCTTATCTGTCAGTACAGTGATAAATGGACTGGTTCTTATATAGCGCTTTTCTACTTTACCGGCGCACTCAAAGCTCTTTACACAGCAGGTCTCATTCACCTGTTCACACACATTCATACAGCCGCCTTCTACATCTACGTGCTCTCTAACACTCACAAACACTATCACGCTCCGATGAACACATCAGTGTTCGGAATCACACGCAAGAAATTTGGCACGACTGGAGCAGCCGGGGACCGAACCACCAACCTTGCAATTAGTAGATGACCTCTGAGCCACGGCCACCCCACCCAGTTGTGTTGTTGTGTTTTGCAGTTCTCTATAGTATAAAGTCAGCTTAAGACGGCTAACGGCCGCTTCTCTTTCCCATAATTAACTCGCTAATTTGGTCAACTCAGACGCAATCCTCGGTGTCCTTCAGCCAAGGACTGAATTAGGAACTGTCTCTGGGTTTTGAAATTTTAGCACTTGTGACAAACACCTTGTAGCATTTTCCAAAATACCACCAGAGAACAAATATGTTGAGGTCAGTGAATGACAAGCCACCCTACAATTCCTGACAAGACTCTTGGGTATCCTGAGGAACAATAGCACTTCTAGATACACTGCAGTCAATTACAGTGATGTGAGATGTGGGGGCAGACAGAGGAAATGACAGTTGGGAGACAGCTCTCTTATCATTGTCCTTCTGTTGTGGTCACTTTGAAACAAGTGGAGCTATTTGTCTGGCAGTGAGGTATGCTGGAGGGGAAGGGAAAGAAGGCTTTTATCTCTGAAGAGAGACAGGAGAAGGGAATATGCAAGAATTGTAGTGCAGACAGAATATCTGAGTAGTAACCAAAGAGAGCAAGCTAAAAAAGAAGACGTATTTTGAGAGGAGCTGTTTGGCAAGTAAAATGGCAGGACAAGAGATGGAGGGTACTTGCAAGCAGGTAGCTAGAGGACAACGGACTGAGGAGGCTGCCGTGATGTTTGCCCGAGCACGGTAGTCTACTCCTAATGTGGTGCATCAATCAAGATGCTGCCCACTGCACAGCATGGCAACTTTTATCGGTGCTCATTAAAGTAAGTGCAGATATTTTATGCATCAGTTAGAATGCAAGGACTTTTTCATGCTAATTTCCCTCCTTTAGATTTGTTATTCATCATCTTTGATCAACATTGTCCTACACACAAATAAAGTGGGGCGGAGGCTGCGCCGCCTGATGAATCTGGAAGCATCACATCTGTGAATGCTCCTGCTGCTTCAGTTTATTTAGCAAGCTCGGGAGCTTTATATGTTTAATGAAACTGTGTGATTTATTAAATCCTGCTTCAGTTGTTTTAAAGACTTTGTTTAGAGTCAAATTGAGTGCTACATTAACTTCATTTTACAAGGGAGCATTTATCATCCTTTAAAGTGGAGAACAGAGTACAGAAATCAAGTTCTGTTCTAGTTCTCCAGTTCTTCCTCTGGGAGTGAGTCCATCATGAAAAGCAACTCTAAATACAACCTTTGCCTCCTGCCTCGACACTTCTGCCCCCATTCCACGCCAGGCCGATAGGATTTACTAAAAAATGCTGCGGCCTTCTCTGAAATGAAATAAACTTGTGAACTTTGCCCCACATTTCTCATCCTGTAGACCATTTTGCCTCCCTGGTGAATGTGTAAGCAGATGAAAGGAGGTTGGCATCAGTGGTTGATGTGTGCTTTGGGTCTGCTCCCAGTTTTTGAATCTGAAGTTTCTCTGCACTGGGGGCTTTTTGTTCTTCGGCTGCTTCACAGTGTAAGCGATGGGAATTGAATCCAGTGCGTAGTAGTTTTAATTGATTTCTTTATGACTGAACGTGAGCAGTAACACCCTCTCATTAGAGACATGGGTGCAGATCTGAGAGCTGTTAATTCACTGTTCAAAGGACAGCGATGGGCCTTTGAATCCAACGGCCTTTATATTCCAACACTTCCTATTTAGGATGGACTTTATTTATTAACTCGCACAGCAGCAGTCGTGGGGATCCTTGTTGTTTCTAAATACCTTTAAACTGTTTATCTGCTGTTGCTGCTTTACACCACCCAAGGATCCAACATACCAAACCTAAGAACAGCAAAGCCAGGAACAGGAGGGATAAAACACAATTCTGGCAATGGAGGCACCAGAAATAAGCCGTTTATCATATTGAAAGCCATGACACTGTATACTGAGCAGCCATGTCCTTTACAAAGTTGCTCTGAGTGAGAAAACAGAAATAGTGGTGCCAAGGGCATTTTAAGGATTCTCAAGTATTTTCGATAAACCTGGTAAAAGACTGATCTTACCTCTTCTTCTGTGCTGACCTCAAGCAGCTTTATACCCACCACCTTACAAGGCAAACTCTCGCTCTCATCTGTAATCTATTATTCAGAACGAAGAGGCAGAGACTGGGAAAGGCAGATAACTTGGTCGCTTCTTTCTCCATCCACCCCCTTCAACCCCCCATTACTATTATCCAGAGGCTATTGTGTGGGAAAACAAATGGAATGATTGCCTTTTGTTGTGTAAGAGAGGGGAAAATTTGTATTCTGTGCAGAATTTGAATGTAGACTTGCCATTCAGAGCACGCGAGCTATGACTGCCAGTTGCATTGTGCAAATAATAATGCATGGGAGGGATCAAATTAAAATTTATCAGCTCTGAGCTGGTATCCATCTGCAAATCTATTTCTTGCAGATGAAAAATTGAAAAATTGAAAAAGCAAAGGGGAGCGCATGTTTCGAGTTTGGTGCTAATTTGCTCCGTCAGTCCGTCTGGTTCGTCTTTGGAAAGAAAAAAAAAATTGGCCAAGAGAACTCAAGTTTGTAGTTACTGTGTTGCGTTCACATTGATTCCAGTTCTGCACTAACAGTTGCTGTAACATAAACCATGACTGCTACATAATGTACACCAGCCGTACGTCACAAGAATGATATCTTCCATGTGTGGACTCTGCTGAAAGTCATTCTGTTTCCTACATATTAAATAACACTGTAATAATGTGACCATTTCAGTCCCACTTTGTTGGGAATAAAAACACTCAGAAACAAACCGTGGTCCCAGTTTTAGCATAGAAGCTGATAAATGACTCCTGTTGTTGAGATAATCAGTAATGATTATCAATTTGCAGAGGGTGATTGTTTACTGAGCACCTAAACAATCTGCTAATATTCGCAGATGATAAACCGTTATGACACAGTTAAATTGCTGCTCTCAGTGAATTTGCCACGGGGATGATGCAATTTGTTGAACTGGACCCAACCAAACCTTCGAGTGTACCTTTTTATTATCTCTCCAATATATTTAACAACAAACCGAGTCCCTCTGTCTCCAGATAAAGTAGATGGTGTTTTCCTGGGCATCCATTTCACACTGTTGTACACACAAGCTGGAGGGATAAGAGATCAACACCCTGTCAGGCTCAGCATTAGGCTCCAATCAGAAAAAAATCATGAGATGTGAGAAACTCGACATGCTGAGAGGTACTCTGCTGGACTGATAAAGCTACTCCACGAGCTGCTGGTCGAAGCGAGAACGTGTAACCATGTCTACATCTTATAGCTGTCACTGACTCCATTCCTTCACTGCACATTACAATACAGTATTCTCAGCCCTCTCCAACCACAACTACAAATTTCCTCCACCTTGTTGCCGTTCCAGGTTCTGTGAACTTATCACATGGTGCTGAATGAATTATCGCAGATAGAGGCTATAACTATCAATCTGCTAGTGCGGACTGTGGGCTAAAAGACAGGGAGGCTGAGGTATTATAATTGAAAGGCCCCTTCAGTAGCGATAAATAATGAAGTTTCCCTCTGGGCTGTTAGGGGGTGTGGAAGGGAGTGCTTCAGATGGTGGAAGGTGTTTTCATATATACCGAGTCATCCAGTTAACCCCCCACCGGGTGAGGCATGGAGGGAATATGATATGGGTATGAAAACACAGGAGGGGGAGCCACTCACACGGCTTCATTATGAATCAGTTGGAACAGGAATGACACAAATATGGTATTATCTGAAGTGCTATTAACTGGGTAAAAAGTTAGGCATTAAGGAGACATCAGTAGTTTTCCATGGTACAGCTCATGTACTATATTTTATATATATATATATATATATATATATATATATACACTGCTCAAAAAACTAAAGGGAACACTTAAACAACACAATATAACTCCAAGTAAATCAAACTTCTGTGAAATCAAACTGTCCACTTAGGAAGCAACACTGATTGATAATCAGTTTCACATGCTCTTGTGCAAATGGAATAGCCAACAGCTGGCAATTATTGTCAATTAGCAAGACACACTCAATAAAGGAGTGGTTCTGCAGGTGGGGACCACAGACCACTTCTCAGTACCTATGCTTTCTGGATGATGTTTCGGTCACTTTTGAATGTTGGTGGTGCTTTCACACTCGTGGTAGCATGAGACAGACTCTACAACTCTACAACCGACTCCATGAGGATGGTATGAGGGCCCAACGTGCAGGACGCTTGGCATTTGCCATAGAACACCAGGATTGGCAAATTAGCCACTGGTGCCCTGTGCTCTTCACAGATGAAAGCAGGTTCACACTGAGCACATGTGACAGACGTGACAGAGTCTGGAGACGCTGTGGAGAGCGACCTGCTGCCTGCAACATCCTTCAGCATGACCGGTTTGGCAGTGGGTCAGTAATGGTGTGGGGTGGCATTTCTTTCATGTGCTCGCCAGAGGTAGCATGACTGCCATTAGGTACTGAGATGAGATCCTCAGACCCCTTGTGAGACCATATGCTGGTGCGGTTGGCCCTGGGTTCCTCCTAATGCAGGACAATGCTAGACCTCATGTGGCTGGAGTGTGTCAGCAGTTTCTTCAAGATGAAGGCATTGAAGCTATGGACTGGCCCGCCCGTTCCCCAGACCTGAATCCGATTGAGCACATCTGGGACATCATGTCTCGCTTCATCCAACAACGTCACGTCGCACCACAGACTGTCCAGGAGTTGGCGGATGCTTTAGTCCAGGTCTGGGAGGAGATCCCTCAGGAAACCATCCGCCACCTCATCAGGAGCATGCCCAGGCGTTGAAGGGAGGTCATACAGGCACGTGGAGGCCACACACAATACTGAGCCTCATTTTGACTTGTTTTAAGGACATTACATCAAAGTTGGATCAGCCTGTAGTGTGTTTTTAACCTTTAATTTTGTGTGTGACTCCAAATCCAGGCCTCCATTGGTTAATAAATTTGATTTCCATTAATGATTTTTGTGTGATTTTGTTGTCAGCACATTCAACTTTGTACAGAACAAAGTATTCAATGAGAATATTTCATTCATTCAGATCTAGGATGTGTTATTTGAGTGTTCCCTTTATTTTTTGGAGCAGTGTACACACACACACACACACGCGTGTGAGTGTGAAACATTTTTCAAAAGCTTTTTTCAGTTGTCCTTTGTTGACATTTAAAATGTGAACAGTTTTTTTTTAACCTGTGAGGTCATCAGCAAGCAGGTTTTATCATCTTTCTTTGTTTTTCCACATGTTGGCACTCAGAGACCGAAGAAAATAATCATTCTGACTGACACGTCCAAATATCCATTTACAGTTTCTCCAAAAAAAGTTTCTTCTGCCTTTCCCCAAAGTGGACCCAGGAGGTCACCGGAGACCCATCTGAAGTTCACGTAAAGTCAGTTCACTTTTATGCATATGGTGCCAATTCACAGCAACAGTGACCTCGAGTTACTTTATATTGCGAAGCAAAGAGCCTACAGTATTAGAAAGAAAACCCAAGCAATCAGATGATCCCCTACGAGCAAGCACTGGTGATGGTGGGAGGGAAGCCTTCTAGCAGAACTAGGTTGAGGGAGGGGGCACCAATCTACCACATGTTTTGTTAAACCCTCTGAGTCATCTTTGGTTATGACCCCCCCAGTCTTAACCCAGTTCTTTATCCTAACCACAGGCCATGAGAATATTTTGTTTTTAATTAAATTGTTCTCCAAAGTCTTGGGAGTCAGGGAACAAAGAGTTAGGATTATCACAGGCATTGACTTAGACCTCAGAGGTTTAAACCACATGAACAAGCATGGTTCCAGAAACTTTAAAATTAATTTTCATGTATTCATTTTGGCATCACAAATATTATGTAGAAAGTGCTGGACATTAACTTAACCCAAATCCTACTTTCCAGTCTGTTTGCAGTTCTTGTAAAGTTATTTTATTTTTCATTCAATTTCTTGATCTATAAAAATCTGTTATGTGGTAAAAACAAAGTTTCCATAAAAATCTCAAAGTGAAGCTTTCATCACTGACCCATCAGGCTTAGTCTATATCTATTCAGTCAGTGTAGTCAAAGAATTCCCGGCCTAAACTGACTGCAAACTCTAACCATCTGAATCCTGGAGATGAAGATTTTTTAATTTTTTTAAAAACACACAAATTACTAATTACCAGTCTAGCTGACATAGCTTATTACACTACTGTTACGGTCTTTTAAAGAAATATAAAAACAATAGAACTCAAATTAGGTAGTAATAATAATGACAACCACCCATCGTAAGATTTGGTTAGCAGAGAGAGGCGTTCCTGGTTTGACCCTCCTGATCAGCTGGGAGTTCTCCCTGTGCCTGTCGGTTTTTTCCAGGTCCTCAGATTTCCTCCTATAGTTCAAAGACCTGCATGTTCGGTTAACTGGTGATTCCAAACAGGCTAGAGGTAGCTTTATTATGACCAAATTACATTTTCTGTACTAAATTCAATAATCATATTACAGTTACAATTATGTTGTTACTTGTGTTATAAAGGTTATCTGCATGATGGGCAGACAGAAAGAAAAAAAAACAGCCTTGTTTTTCTGCGCTGCAAGAACTGTTACTTAAACTGTTACTGTTACTGGGCAACATGGTGGCAGATATAAATAAAATGTAAACACTGTGATTGGCTGCTGCCTGATTGCTAAGATGAAATTTGTGGCCGTCTTCTATCTGTCTGTATGTCCTAAGAGAAGGCAAACTTATACTGTAACTGTAGACAGCATTCAGTACTTTGCTCTGCTCTGCGCCACACTAGGCTCACTTCTGCTGCGTGAATCACGTCACTGCCTATAGTATATGCACATAGTAATTGGTGCACCCTTGGAGCGCTTTCAAATCAGGCAAAATTAGCCACATGCTGCCGCTTCTGACAGATATGAGCTTTGCAATCCTCTTCCCAACTGAGTGAAGGAGTTTTCTGTGTCTTAATTACCTCACATTTGGCACAGTGCACTGCAGAGCTGGCTGCCGGGAGATAGGGACTCAGCTGAGACGCTCAGACAGCGGTTGGTGACAGAAGCCAGGGGAGGATGCAGCAGAGAAAAAGCTCCCAGCTAGCATGCTTTGGATGACAGAAGCAGTGTTGGAGGGGGGCATACATCCCCAAGGAGGGGCAGAAGAAAGAGGAAGAGCCAGCTCAAGGGAAAATCCCCCTCAGGCACATATGGCAGAATTGAAACATCCATATGCTGGCGTAAAACAGAAGAGTGTCGATACTCGCGATCTCTGCTTCTCTCTGTCTTTGGAGATATGGTGCACTGGCTGGTCTGTTTTATTTTGCAAGCAACTCAAAATCCCCAAAGGAATGCTGACAGTAGTACAAGGAAGACCAATGTTTCAAAAATTCCACTCTGGGAATACAACATCATGGTTAGTGCATGGATGGACCTATACAATAGAGGCTGCCACAGAACATCAATATGATTTACAGCACATTATAGAAACTATCCACTAAAAGTCATTTTTTTTATCTGACGTCATCGTTTCCATCCTGTAAAGTTTGTCTTGAGCCAAAATAAATGAATTCAAAGAGGTTCCTTAAAACTGATGATGAAGTTAGAGAAGTTTATCTGTGCCTGTGGTTTGCCACTTCCTGTTGAGGTTTCTCACATGATGTCATTCATCACTGGTCAAGCGTTGTCCACCGGTTCCTGGGGAAAATGTGTATTCCTTGGCTGTCGCTGGGTGGAAACAGTTGCTTAGTAGGCGCTGAACCAAACACTAGAGATGACTTTGTTTGCTGGCCTGTAGCTTCTCATGTTTGTCTGCAAATACCTGCTAACTACTAGCTTAGCAGTAGTAATACTTCAAAGAAAAAGGCACAGCTTTTACTTTGAAGGCTAACCTATTCCATTTCCAGTTTCACTACAGCCTCGACGAGTAGCTTGGCAGTATGCATTACTTCTATTGAGGAATGCACTTTTCCCATAGTGACAGGAGATTGCCTGAGGGTCGCTGACCAGTCCGTAGACCTGCCTGAATGGGGTTTCCCAATGACTGCCATCAGCTTCCAGCAACCTCTCACAACCAGTCGGGCAATTTTGTAACTTTCCCCTCCCGACCGTTGGCTCCAGATGGTTGCAGACCAGTGTCTGTGTGACTGGGGCCATATTTACTTGACCCTACATTGCCAACATGTTAATGTCACATGGTTAGTTGCTATGTGTCTACAAAAGCTCAATACAGACTGTTGATAAATTAAAGAAAACAAATGAATCCTTGATCCCTACAGTGAGTGCATATAGCATGGTTTGGTTTGGTTTGGGTACACTTGTCCCCTTAAAAGGAGGACAGCGTTGATTATCATATGATCATATGATGACAATGCCATGCTCCATAAAGGTCAAGGGTTCAGTGGACAACGAGTGAGAAAATGATGCCATTCAGATGCTGTAGCCTTCAGAGTCACTAACCCATGTGAACACCTTTGGCAGGTTTTGGAGCGACCACTATCACGAACGCAGTAAACAATGGAAAACCTTTTGGAAAAGTATTCTATCCCTCTAGAAGTGACAGATGGTGACCAACACCTCACTAAGGCCAACAGTGTTTTACCCTGCAGGTGGATGCAGGATTCCACCCAACCAATAATGAACCACTCAATTGTCGAATAAAATAAAAATCTATTAACTGTTGCTGAGACGCCACAGGGCTTCAATCACTTAAGGGCACTTAAGTCTTATTTCTGACTCTAAATCTGTATTTACAGTTGAATCATCTAATGGAAATCCTCCATTACATTTAATAACTCAAACTTGAAATAAAAGACTACCGTGCACGCCTCATACCCAAGCAATTTCCTGCCAGTGTTTTCTCTCAGTCAGTTGATAATGGAAAAAAAAAAAAACACAAAGGACCCTGCAGAGAGAGTTGACTCCTGCAGCCAGAGGCAATGAACTGCAAAGGCTGACAGCGAAGCACCCGAGGTGTTCGTGTAAAAGCCGTTCTTATATCCACGCCACAGACACTTTGCTACCCGTGCCTGTGCACGCTCGCTCAGTCTTTTAATTTTAATAGTCAGCTGATTGCGGGCAAAACGGGCATTAACACAGCAGCAGCATGACACCGATGCATGATGTTATGTTGTCGACATAAACAACTGGAGTCGTGTTGGATATAAAGAAGCAATCGTGTCATTGGAGAGGCTGGTTTTGTTCCCATAGTAATACACTGTGTGATTTAGGATGGACAGAAACTATACACAGTGGGGTACAACACCAAGCCTCAAAGCAGATCTGCCTCCAGTTCAATTGGGCTCCCTTTACTAAACTGCCTCTATTCCCTTGATATGGCATCGATCGGTCTACTCAGAGCATTGTCTGCCAGTCTGACCAGCACCATCAATATTGCATCAAGTTCTTTCTAAACAGCTTAGAACTATTTTGCAGTCTATCTAGGGAGAGGTAATAAACATGCCTGTCTTCATTCCCTGGGCAAGAATCGCATTCCACCTCATCCCACCCTGTGGCTTTATTTTGTACAAGAACAGAATAATTGAGATCCACTCCTTTTACGGCACAAGGTGAAGTTTGGAAATGATACAGGCAAAAAAAAAAAGACTTGTTACATTATTAATCACTTCAAATATTAATTAGTAATCCTTTGTAATTAGTATTTGGTTCTTTCATCGCACAGAATCCACCGTTCTAAGAAGATTAAATGTTTACAAGACAGTGAGTCAATATTTGCACACTGGGAGTTAAATTGAATTATTCAGAAACTGAGCTCTCAAACCGACCTGAGCAGCAGAGGGAGTTCATGCTGTCCAGTTCTGTCTCCTGAAAACACAGTTGGACCAGACTTTGGCCCAGACCTCCACCTGACTTCTCAGTGCTCCCCCCTCCATCTCTCTCCTGACCACTGTGGTCTATCTGGCAGATGCAGAAATCTAGGGAAGCATGAAGATATTAAATGAAACCAGGAGGAATCAGCCATGCAGCTGCCACAATGCCCTCTGGGAAATCTAGTAAAAAAGAAAAAGGGGAAAGCATTCCAGAGGCTCATATCTACAGTGCTGGCAACTCATTGACCTATGACCTTTAGCTAGCTCATTAGCCATTTCGTTATAACTGATTCTGGAGACTCGGGGGGGCATTATGGTTGTGCTGATGTTATATACCTTGCTTTTAATTACTGGCCTGAAACCATGATATCACAATCCAAGTGTGCACTGCTGTGACACCGAATTGCATCTGATAGTGAGCTGTGTGCAATTAGGGTCATTTAAAATATCTTCATGCTGATTGGTGGTTTTGGTCGAACCATCATGAGACAAGGGACCAACCAAGGGCAGGGCCTACTCCTGAGGGCGGAGCAGCTGAGCTGGTTCTCTGATGCAATAACTCCACGTCTGCCATGTTGGGTTCTATTTTAAGAGCACAGTGGATGCTGTTTTCCCCTAATTCACTCAAGAGAAATGAATTTACTTAATTTGAAAGGTAGTAGATCTAAGAGATGCATTTATATATTTAAAAAAAACAGTACATGTTCTTTCACGCCACTCCCCCCAATTAATAGGGCATCACTAATGTACTTTAATTTGTTCTAAATGAATTGGACTGTGCAGTTTGACTAGAGTAGATGCATTTATGCACACAATTTCTTTTACACCATTATGTGTATGTACTATACAACAATAGTTTTACACATGCAGAGTTTCAGGAGCACAACAGGATGCTTTAATTTGTGCATTTGAACAAATGTTTGATCCTGTCTTCCTGGTACAGTCCCCTAACAGAAGCAACATTTATCAAGAGTTTTTAAACTGTAAAAATTTATTTATTTTCATTAAAAAAATTTTTTAAAAAGGTTTAATAAAGATTTATAAAATCAGCTGCAAGACATTGTAGCTCCCCAAAAACTGAGCTTAAGGTCACACACAACAGGTCATTGGCAGCCGACCCTGATATATATGAGTAAGTTCATTAAAATCATCTCCAAAGTAATATACGTTGTGCCCAATGTTTTCTGCACCAGTTTTCTCTGTGTTTCAAATCAATATTTCTCATATTTTATCAGTTTTTGATCTATCAATGTATCTGATATGACATTTTTTCATATTTCTGATTGGAATTTGTGATGAAATCTGAATATTCAAATAATGAAATATTCTGTCCCTGAGCTCTCCATTTAAATATCCCTGAAAAGCCACTCCTTATATCAGATTTATTAAAAAAAAAATCATAGCCTACAACCCTTTCAGAATGGGTAACATTTTTAGAAAGGCCTTGTTTTTTTTAATGCAGCATGTAGCTGCTGCTCTTCGCTTGTTAAAATGTAACCATCTATTCACAGTTTGTGACATCAGTCCCAAATGTGAGTCCATTAAAGCATTTTGTGTGTTCTTTGATTTGAGAGGGGAGGAAACGCCTGAACGAAGGTCGCTTGCTGTCTTTATGTAAGCAACTATCTTATAGCAACATCAGGACAACACTGACATCGTCTATTAGTGTGTCAGTCGAGCTAATCGATGCTGAATTAAACATTGATTCTGCAGCATGTTTTAGGACCGGGCAGAGGAATTTGTTTTCTAATTAATGCAAACGTTATACATGCTTTTTCAAACCCGACTGTGAGCAAAGACCGAGTTTCCTCAGTTAAAGGGCCACGCTCTGTGACTGTCAGTGCCGTGGTCTCTCTCACTGTGTGCAGAGGCATTCAAGGTCAACACTGATCTATTCCTCCCAAAATACCTGTGACCGGTAACACAATGACTTCCGGCAGACAGCATTTGAGCGATATTTCAGAAAGTCCTGTAGCCTTTACATAAATAGCCTGGCTGCTCACTGTCCTTCATGACTTCCTTCACCCTGACAGCCTGATTGATAGGAATGTGCCTAATCCATTATTTTAGCCCATTGATTGAGCGCAAAGATCAGTGTTGTGGCAGAAGTAACAGGACCCTCCTATGAGATGGCTCCTTCATGCAGGCGCAAGCAGAGGTGTCAGCTGCTGGCCTTCTAATCACCCTATGCTGTGAGTAATGGCTATGAAAGCAATCACAGGAGAAATGCATCATCTCAGCAGACGCCTGATCTATCAACCTGACTCACTCTCATTTGACTGAAACGCATGCCAACGTGAAATATGACGCTTTGTTAAAGGCAGAAGAGAACTGGTGGCTCCAGAGCTGCAGAATGCAATAATTAAACACACCCATAAAGAACAATTGTATTTCATATATTGACATGTACATGTTGCACATTTTTAAAGCGTCTCCCTGGGTAAACATTTCATGCTTGGCTCTGGTGCATAATTACAATGATTCACCAGTTATATACCAACAGTCATTTTCCACTTCACTCATCTTTCAATTTGTTTCCCAACATGATATCAGCAGAGTAATAGTGGCAGAAGAAAGAAATGGCTCACTTGCACACCATCAAATAGCTATTTGTCAGAGTTTGATGTGTTTCGTGCAAACAAAAAGCAACAAGCAAGGCGTTCTCAGCTTTCCCAGATTTGTCGATGGCTCGCCTTATGAAGGAGCAGCACGAGATCCTCCCTGGATTTCTTTACAAATCTGCCATATTTCAAGCTGGTGTTGTTGCTGTTTTGGCTGTGCAGCGGTAACACCCCCTCCCCAGACACACACAAACACACACACACACACATCCATCCGTCTCCAAAGATCCTTATGAAGTATGCAACGATATTTGCACAGTGACCCCTAGATTTACTACATCATGGGGCAGACCGAACGTCGACACCGAGGCGGAGTTGGAGATTTTCTTTTAATGAGTGCGAGCGCGCCATGACCAAGAATGCTAAACGCAGCCTTTCACACCGTAAGAGATTCAGATGATTTATGTTTTGGGCATCTAACAAATGCAATATTTGTCATTTTGCAACAAATTGCTGCTGCATCTCTGGAAATGAATTCTATAGATTTTTCTCTCGGCTTATTCTGGTTCTCTGTGAGTGAGGGTTATTACTTAATTAGATGGGAGGAAGGCTCTGTCAGACATCTCCCATCCTTCTAGTGAGGCTTGTGTTACCCCAGCTGCTCGTGTAGAATAGCGATCGCCCGGCAGACACTTTAACCAATTACCTGACATCAAATCTGAAATAATACATGAATACCGTTTTGTAGATCCCTGCTCCGGCTTTATTTTCTACCTGTGCTGTTGTATTTTTCAGGATTAGATGGAATTTAAATCTTTCCAGTTTTACCACTCATTAGAAAAAATAAAACAAAACTTGATTTGAGCTGAAATGCGTTATAATGAAAACGAAATGTACAAAGGAAGGAGTCCTGCAGCATTTCACGGATGTTCAGAGGGTTCTCCTGCAGAACAGCCTCTGCTTTTATCACAGGAAAGGACGCTCCATTATCACCCACAAAGGTTTCTTTGCTGAAGTTTATTTCATAAGACACCTGGATAATAAAATAATAATAATAATATTACTATTTTTCACAGAAACTAAAGTACATAGTGCCTAAAAAGGAAGTTAGTGTCAGGGTAAGTCTTTCAGCTGTGTCTCCTGTGTGTCATCTGACAAACTGTAGCTGACAGGTCACGTGAACTGATTTAAGGGCAGCTCTCTGTCTGGTATTCTGTCACGGAGCAAGTTTCAGCTGCTATCGTCTGCACGGCCCCTTCGCTCTCAATGAGCGGATCTTGGAGCTCTTTCAAAGTTATTGCAGGTCTCTTGGCGTCCTTCCTCAGAAGTCCCCTTCCCGCTTGCTTACTCAGATTTACAGCTGTGCCAAACTCTCTCCATTTCTTAATGACTGATTAAAGTGGCATCAAAGGGATGTTCAGTGCTTCTCAGTGACTTCAACAATGATTTAGGTTTCTCTTATTGAAGTCATGTATACTTGGAAACAAGTTTTAATATTTCAAGCAAGAGAAGTGTTTTTACTCTAGCTGATCAAAGTCAAATCACTACTGAGTCTACAGCCACGCGCTCATCTGGAGGAGGCTGCCCTTGAACTGCTTAACAACCCATAACCTGGTGTTTCCCGTAACATAAACCTAATAGTGCATAAGGAAAGGTGCTTTTGGTTCTGCTTTGCTTTTCCAGTGCATTTCATTACTGTATCTGGAACTTGACTTAGAACTTGCAGAAGAGGGCTGCAATTCAGCTTCTGCAGAGCATGTATTAGACAGTGGAAATAATGGCAGAACCAGAGACAATGACCTGTTCTCATTAGTAGAACAGCTGGAACCTCCAGGCCTGAAAAACAAAGGTCATGCTGAAGGGACTTACAGCTGCCTTCTTTGTGATTTGACTCCCGTTGTTGCAGAAACTGAATTGAAGGACAACTACTCTCTGGCTTCCCCGCTCTATTATCTCAGTAAACCATTTCTTGGTGAGTTTAAAGTTGCAGTTGCTATTTTTGAGTCCTATTAAAAAAAACATGTTCATTCTGTAAAAGTAGGGTATGCTGTAGGGTCTTCGCCTGCTCATTATGTCCAATATCAAAATATGGCAATGGCAAAATTTCCCAGCTTGAACAACGGGTACTCACTGAGTGACGTTGTGGTGGTTACGTCGATCTTTTACATTCAGTCAGTGTAATTACTACTCATGAAAATGTGTCTGATGCTGTTGTCAGCTTGTTTTCACCCTGCGTGAGTCATTGTGGTAAAATACGGTCTTGGTGCTTTGAGTGCTCAGAGTAAAAAAAAAGCACGATGTAAGTACCCGTCCATTTAAAGTGCTGGCGGAACGACCACGATGGCCGTTCTGAACACGGTCATGTGTTCACGCGTCTGTAATGCACCAAACGTGTGAGTTTACAGCTGGGTTCAAATGCACAGCAGGCGTGGTCTGACCCATGACTGCTGAATAAGGGGCTCTGAAAGGAGGGGCTGCCAAAAGACAAATGGGCCCTTACCTGTCACATTCTGCAGCCTTTTAACGTATTTGTGACTCCCCCATGAAGTATTTTAATCGTCTTTATAAAATAATGGTGTTTAACCCCATGATGATTCTGAGTAACAGATCAGGGGATCACCCCTCATCCTCAGGAGAATATAACTGCCTGGATTAGAATTTCCACAGCAACTAGCAAATATATTTTTGTTTGTTTTTAATTATTTACTAGAAACAACAAATTCCAACTTTGATGAAATGTTGAATGGAATGAATCCCCAGTCACTGGGATGCTTTTATGTGTGGATGATAACTGCTTCTATTTTGGTTTGGTCGTGGCAGAAATGAGAAAAAAAAAAAAAATCACCACAGGCTTAAATTTCAGCATGGACCAAAGTGGTGCTCGATGCAACCAACAGAAGGACTGATTATGCCATTGCTGCACTACAGTTGATAAAGCTGCATTATTTTAATTTGCCCAACTATAGAGGGGGATGAGTACTTTTACAGGTGCTGCATGCTGTGTGCAGAGAAAAGGATTTTAGTTCCCAGTGAGAACGAATCATGGTGAAATTTTAAAATATCCAAATACAGTGCTACAAAAACCTTTTATACAGTCATTCCCTTACTGGCAACTAAATTGATCACAATTGCTGTGATCAGTGCAGCAGATGTGACCAGTGGCATTTTTCTTAAATGTTAATAAAGCCATGCTGAAGGGTGCACTATTCTCAGCAGGAACTCTGTAGCCTGTGGCTGCTCACTAAATCTCAATGACTTCATTAAGTCATTACCATGAGTCACGGTGTGCGGTGCCAACAGCAATTAAAACACAATAGAAAAGAACACAGTCCTTGGGCCACTGTTTTGCTCTTGAGACTGCTACGCTTTACTAGATTTAGGAGAATGATTGACATATCAATAGGTGCCTAGGTGGATTAAAGGGCCTCGATCAATATTCAGATTTGTCTCACTCGCACCCTTTGCCTGGAGCCAATTGTGCAAACCGTGTCAAGTGCTGTCTGCTTTTGAGCCTCAGGCTGTTGAAGCAGGACAGATTTTGTGTCACATCAGGAGTATGATGGAGGTTTCTGAAGGTTTCAGTTGAATTTTTAATGGTGCAAAACAAACAAACAAAAAAAGCTTTTTGACACAGGGTGGGCAAAAATGATTGATAAATGGTCAAAAACAATCAAAAGCCAAGCAACAGGGATCTACCGGTACTGTGCAGCACAGAGAAGACTGGTTCATACTCATCCAAATCTCTTTGTTACTTCATTCCTCATTCAACCAGGAGGCCAAAGGAGATGAAAAAAAATCACAACTTTCAATGAATACGTCAAAGCTTTAATTCAAGTCTCTCCTCTGTCCTCTGCAGAAACGCATTTCTATTCATGAAGCCGGTCCTTCGTAGTCATTACACTGTTTCCTTATGTTTCCTTTGTAAAACTCCAGCAAAATGGTAACTCAGTTGCAACAGTGGGCTTCATCCCCTATGCAGTCTTAAAGAAGCCTTTATCTTAGCAAATGACTGGCAGTTGATTATGAAAAACACAGCTTTTCTTTTTTTTTCTTCTTTTTTTTCCTTCCTGCGTAAAGACGGTCCACCCACACCTTCTCCTTTTGTGTGCACCATTGTTATGGCTCCATTGTTAATGAGTTTAGAATTAACTGTCGGTATTGACTGGAGACCGGAGACCCTGCTGAGCCTGATTGTGTTGTTGAATGGGGAGCTGGAGGATAATGTATGGACAGAGGTGCACGCTGTGTGCAGGTATCTGCTCGCTGTCTGGAAATTCAGGCGCTGCCAGAAGTGGGAAGTGTTTTTCAAGGTTGTCACACCTCAGTGCACGTGACTGCTGTACAGCCTGACATCAGGTGTCATCTGGTGGCCATTCATCTACTTTAAGAGATTGGTTTTTATTGTAATGTTTGATGTAAGGAAGGCATCAGCTGCTACAGCTGGAGCTCCAGTCAAAAGGGGGCATTAGATGCTACCCGAACTAATCCATTACTCTCTGAATGACTTCTACTTGTTTATTCAGGCACATTCGGCATTAACCGACATCATCGCAGAAATAGTTGTAAAAAAGTACACCAGCTCTTACTGTGCCGTTTCCATTCGGCATCCACATGTTTTCATTCATGAGACACCTGATTTTAGTCATATATGAAAACAGCATGTGATGACATTAGCATTTCAGCTTATTGTTACATGATTTGGTTGATTTCATTTTTCTTTTGTAAGCAGAACAAATATCTAACTGTGAAATCCCTCCAAAGAACTTCCAGCACTGGCGCAGCTTAATTGTGTATTAACAGAAACAGCAGCTTGCATTGTCGCCCATATTTGTACTACTTATTTCCCAAAAGCTCAGTTTTCTGTGACCACGCTGAAACAAGAGGCTGGCATTACTGGACGTTTCCACTTTAGAGAAAAGGTGAACATGGGGTCCTATTGGTCACTTGCATTATTGTGGCGAATCCCCCACAGCCACAAAGCATTTAGAGCATTGTTCTAAAAGAGACACATCCAGCTGCAGGGGAGTGCTCGTGCCAGTTTGCCTCTGATACGGTTGCTTTAAAGACGGATCAGGTCTGTGACCACTCGCAGCCGGCTGCCGTCTTCAAAGTGACTTTGGTGTCACAATGGAGATAAAACAGCAATAAGACAAAGTGACTCTCTGCTATAGTTTGCAGTTATGAATCAGGTTAAATATGCAATTTCTTTTTGGTAATACTGCAGTTAACGGTGATAAACTGGTGAAGATTGAAAATCTGTTGGTGTCTACATACACAAACTCACATTAAGCAGAAATTCATATTAACTACTTTCATTCAAAGTGCAGCCAGAAACTCAAGATAGTTACTGCAGGACTCATTTAACTGCAAAATGACGTGCGTGCTCAGCAAACTTGATTATACAGTAATATTACTGGAACAGGCCTGCAACCAGTTGGCAACCAATTTTGCAGAGACAGACCGACTAAGACCGATTGGTAATTTGTCTGCATTTATAAATTAGACAGCATTTATTTTCAAAACTTCACCAATCTGAGAGCGACTGCAGTCAGTCCAAGTCAGACCACGATGATTTGGAGACAGGTTGCCTCCCACCAGGAGACCTCTTCAATCACCTTGCGATTGAAAGTGGTTGCCCAGAGGGCGATGGTGTTGCCTCTCGAATACCAGTTGGTTTAGTCCTTGCAAGCAGTTGCTGAATGCAAAAAAAAACCCAACAAAAAAAACAAAAAACACTGTATGCTCACAGGTTAGCAACTTGCCCATCATCCAGTACTGTAAGTGATGAAATGGGGATATTAATGAGCAGTGCAATCATGTTGTAAAAGTAAGACAAAAGTTCTTTATTCCCACATTTTCAGGGTTTTTTCATGAGTTTGATCTTAAGATTTGATATTGTTGTGTATTAAGACAGAAACAAACACATTAGCGTGTTCTGAGGGCTAAACTTCAGTGTTATCTGGTGTCTGATTTTTATTGTGTCCTGGCAGCCAAGACTAATGCAACATTCAGCACTAACGTGAGCTTTGCTGGTGGGTGTCTGCTGCTTGTATGTTTAGCTCTTCTATTGATGGTCCATTGAATACCTTAAACCCCATTCTTATCCTGTTAAACAAAAATGTGCCACATGGATCAAGCAGGTTAGGAATTTTTAGAAGGAGAATGTTAATGTTTTATCCTAGTTTGGTCCCTGCATGGGTTACATCACTGGGAGATCCAGAACCTCAGGGCTGAAGCTAAGCACTCGCACCAATTTACAACATCCATCACAGGTCAAGAAATTAGTTCGCCGTAGAGAAGTGTTTAGCAAAAAAAAAAAAAGAAAGAAAGAAGAAGAAAAAAAGAGCGTTAAGTATACTGTAGTAGTCTGGCTGGATTTTCATCTGTGCCTCCTCAGTCTCTGCTTCTTCTCTTCCCCTCTGTCCTGTAGCATAATTCTCTAAAATGAGCTTGTGGACAGGAGATGAGATATGATTCTTGGAATTAAAACAGCATTTTCTACTTTGATCATCCAGCACTGTGTGAAGCACTGAAATAAGACTCTCCCCTTCTTTATCAAATCTCTGTTCTCACTCTCCCTCTCTTAATCTTCCCCTTGCTCGCTCGCCCCGCTCTATCTGAGCTTGGGGGATAGCTGTACGAGATGAAGAGTTAATGAAGATTTTTTCTTCCCCTGCATGAAGACTGGTAAACTCTGACAACTTTGTACTCCGCTTTTGTTAATCACGTCACGATCGGCTTCCCTGCTTTACATTCTCAACCCCTGAACCAGCTAAGCATGAATATTTAACATTATTATTTTCAAGTCCCTAAAATATGGCTTAAATAATTGTATGAGCTGCTGTTATGCAAATGAATGGGAACTATAGTTATAGCCAAACAGCTTCAGCCTTCTCCATGTAACAATCTCAGCGATCTCCCCCTTTATTCCTTTCCATTACGCACCATCTTATTTTATATCACTTACACAAACACTCATATGTGGCCATGTCTTCATAAACTGCCAGTGAGATGCAACATTGTCAAAAAGCCATTTAAGATGCTATCATCTGATATGGAGGCTGACGTGGGATGGTGCTGGCAGTGTGGTTATGTAAGCAGCTTTCTCGGGGACTGATCACAATCCAGCAGGGGAGCAGCGGTGCGTGTGTGCGTGTGCGTGTTGGGTGTGGGGCGGGGTGCGTATGTGTGTGTGTGTGTGTGTGTGTGTGCGTAAAACAAATCACACATTCAGTGTGCTACATAATATTGTATCCAGTGTTTTGCCACAGGTACAGAGATTCTCTCCTTCGGGGAAATTGATTTGTTAACATGCTAATGCGCCGAGATTAGTGAAGCATGAAACTGCGCGCACCTTCACTCAGTGAGGTGCTGATTGAAAGAAATCAACGACCGGGGAAGCGGCTGAAGGAGAAGAAACGCACATTTTGGAAATCAAAACTTAAACTCTGCATTTATTTACAGACTAAAGATAGATACCAACCAAACTAACTGCAACCACACTGTAGCCCCGAAGCTACATCCCCATTCATATTCAGGGTTTCCAGTCACGTGACAGGAATTTCTATGCATCTCATATTTATGGGGCATCGTGACCTCAGAGCCGAACCATCAAACTCTTAAACTATTCTGCTGCAGTATTAAGAAAGTCATTTCAAACATTTCTTTCACTGAACTATGGAAACAAATAGTTTGGAAGTCTTTAAATCATCATTAAATTACTGCAGGTTTCTTCTCTCTCAGTGAACCAGTGAAGTATCCCAACAGCTGCTCTGCATGCTACACTGAAAGATTAGAGCTAGCTCATTACAATGATCCATTTGTTATGATGAATTAATAATCATTTTGTTTGACTGCGTGTTCAGCTCCCAGGCTGCATCTGCACTATCAGCGAACATGGTTGATGCGATTTTAGGCCAACATATGCTACATTGTGTGTCAATATGAAATGCAAGAGTACATGAAGAAACTGTAGTCATGAAAAAACATTTAGTTTTATTGCAGCATGCATCACAGTATGGCAGCAGCCCCTGAAGTCAGTATTCCCATCATGTTGCTCATTAATGCTCATTACTATCAGTGATGTTTACAGCATTGATTGCTGGATGAAAACAGATCTGTAAATTATGAAGTCCTCAGTAAATATCAGTGGGGCCAAGTGTTGCCCATATTATTGGCTCATATGGCTCATATTATTCCTCTCACCTTGGGTCTGTATATATTATGAACACATGACACGTTTGTGGCTGACATTTGAGGAGTCTGACTCCACATCATTGATTTCAGGAGGTAGTCCTGCTGATATGTCAAGGCCTACAGGGGCACAGGTGGCTGGAAATGCAGCAGCAGCAGCCCTGCAGAACAACCTTGGGCTGAAAATTTGCGCAAACATTGTTCAGTTCTGATGGTGGGTGTGCTGGCAAGGAGATTTACCCTTTGTGCACCCACTTCTCTCTGCAGCCTCTGCAGCCATCATTGCTCCTGCTGAATAAATTGCTCCTCCTTATTCTAATTAAGGAGCAAAACTAGTGTTGTTTACTGCTCAGCTGCTCTTATGATATTTGTAACCCTACTTTAAAGAGCCTCGGATGTATCTCATCTCCCTGTATTGCACGTCAAAATAACTGCTTTAAATGGCAACACTGTGAAGTGAGACGATTGTTTGCTTGTGCAACGTCGGAGGGAAACGCTGAATATTCCTGTGGCAGTCTTCAACTATGAGTTTCTGTTGACTAAAAACACTGCACGCATCATAAAATACACTGCATAATGCTGACTCAGGAGAACAGTAACTAATGCTCAGGCATCAAGGTTTCGTGTCACAATTTGCTTCTTAAAAAAAAAAACCCGCGTAGATAAGCCCTCAGGCTGCTGTGAGAAACCACAAATAAGAATGGGCTTTTGCAGCTCTTACAGCAGGGTCACAAAGAGATGAATTACCTGCATTACCTCCAATAAAGCAAAGAAAATATATTCTGTAGCTACTAAAGCTGAAGGTTTATGGTAGCTACAAATTTTCCTAGGCTTTAAACTGAGCATAGATTTTACTGCAGGTCCTCAATATCCCACGCTGCAGGAATACATTCACATCCTCCTCATTATCCCCCTCACCAAGCATAAGGCATCAATCAGGTGCACTGAGTGTGTTCTCTGGGGGAAACACTGTGCAATCATCGATACGTCAGCCTCGCATCACGTGTCTTACGGATTTATCAAGTCATTGATTATTTATTGATAAGGATAAAACTCAAGGTCATCTCTTAAGAATCTTCACCAACACTGCTTGAGAGGGTACAGGAGGGGGCAGATTTCAGTGGTCCTTCCTGGAGTTTGGATTTCACCGTCTCGCGAAGTCAAAATGACCATAACGAATCTGAGGAAGCAGTTATCATGAGCTGCTCATCAATAAGCTCAGTGCTTCTGATATCATAATGAGCACATTCAAAGATGGATGTCAAAATGATTCCAATGAAAGAGATACGCGAGCCAGCTCCACTCCACCCGCATCCTCCTCACCGAACAGTTACGACAGAGGTTTGCTCTGAGTACCTGCTTTGTCTTCATTTTTTATAAGGATTATGGGCTCATTATTTTTGTCAGCTGCAGGCAATTCTAAGCTTCCATATGTTGTTTCATATTAATAAGTCAAAACAACAAGTTAAAGTGTTTTGTTTAGATAGAAAAACAGGTTAAAGCCAATAAAATGATACATTAAATATATGAGCTTGTTACTATTATGATACTATGAATGAATTATTAACATAATATGCTAAATTTGTCTTTGTGAGTTTATTTCCTTTTTGTGCTGCCAACTCCTTCAACATGATCATCAGCTGAGCAACCAAACTTGGTACATCTTACAACAATAACATCTCATTTCTCTCCAGAGGATTTCAATCATGCAGGATATATTATGATGCCATCAGCTAACAGTAAGCTAAAATGGCCTGGGTTTTTTTTGCCTTTATGCACCTACGGCACCTTCAGAAATCATCCTAAAAGGCTGTACAACCCCAGCGCAGGTCCGGGACTTAAAGAGGGTGGTCTGGGGTAACAGTGGCCCCTGAAAATTGATTACTCTCACTAATCTCTAATGATTTACTGTGTGTAAACTGGAAGATAACCCTCAGTTTTAACTTGCCTGTAATGCTCAAAGCTTGTACAAAGTTAAAGCGTATCAGTGCACTGCAGTGTTTGTGCTATGGCTCAGTAAAAAGGGCATTTTTTTCAGGGGGCTAATAATACTGACCCTGCTAATATTGTTTTTTTTCCTGAAATAATTCTGTTATTGTGTGCAAATAGAAATAATTTATGCTTTCTAAGGATTTGCCCTGTGGAAAATCCTTTGATCTTTTAAAATAACACTTTGGGGAAATTTTGACAAAAACTTGAGATTTCATTTTTTTTTTAGGGGGGGGGGGGTCATTTTGTCCTTATCTGTATTACAAATGCAAAGCAACACATTTGAGAGCCCAGCCCAGATAACTCAGAGTGCTTTGGTCCACTGCCTGCTGCCTTTACTTTGAAAAATGAAATACAAAAACAAATCATTTGGAATACATCGTTTTGTTTTTACTCCACTAAATAGAATAAAACATATTTACTGTTGTAACCAGATCCCATTTCAGGAGCTCCATTAACTCGCAGCTAGTGCATGTGCAGCTTTGCACACAGAGACATCTACATATTCTACTGCACAATCATTAGTATCAATTTAATTTTTTTTAAGCAGTTTAACTTGATATAGTATCTGAACAAATTTTCCTTCCCTGGATTGTTCTTTACACTAGAAAAAAAAAAAGAAAAGGAGAAAGGATGCATGAAAGAGTCAGTAGTCTGTGCACTCCTGTGGTCACACTGGTGCAGTCTGTGTGTGTCTTCACTCCGCTGGGTTTGTGTATTTAGCATTTCAGTACTGAGAGGAGTGTTTGCATATTTCTCTCACAGGGGATTTCACATAAACCACTTAATGTACATGTATAACTACACTTAAATCTGCAATTCATGCTCATCAGCATATCCACAGTAACATAAAAACGCCCACCTCTCGTCATGAATGTACCACAGACTGCAGCGGTTCATCTGGTCATTGGATTTAAGGTCAGAACTGGTATGCAGACATTCAGGCGGAGAGCTGGGGAACTCGTGCTCGTGGCTGTGTGTCGTTGTGTGGGAGGCAGCCGCGATGAGAAGCTGATGTTAAATCGATGGTGATGAATCAAAGAGCTGGAGTGGCTGGAGCCCTGCGGTGTTAGGGTGTGGGGAACAACAGTGACTTTTACATTTCCTCCCTTCTACTCATTAGCCTCTTCTTTTCTCCTCATACCCCAAATTCTCTCTTCATCTTGAAATCCTCTCCGTCCCTCCCTGCTGAGAGGAATTCAACATGAATTTCTGTGTGTGTACGCAGCAGAGAGAGTTGACTTGATGCTTTGTGTCATGGTGTCAGGTGGCATCAGACAGTAGTTGATGGGAAGATAAATTGTAAGATGATCTATACCCAAGCACTAAAATTGTTCTCATTTCCAGCAGCCTTTTGCACATACTTTAAAGGAGCTGTTTGTCCTGAAATGAAGCTGCTGTGCTGCTTTAAGGCTGATTTTTTTTTTGTGTGTGTGTGTGTAACTGCAAAATGATCACTTTCACTGTTGTAAATTTAACCCCATGTAAAAAGAGTAACTGCTGGTTGTTCAGTGTGAGTACAGTTTGTGTTCTATTACCATACAAGTGGCACAATCTAATCACTTGGTTCTGTTTTCTAGGAGAAAAACATTGGCCGGTCCGCTCCCAGAGTCACCATGGTAGGGATGGCTATTCTTTGTGAAAGGTTAAAGTTGCCTCTAGCCACTTTTTTATGATTTCCGCATTTGTCTTATGAAGCTGTTAAAGATTAATAGAGGTAATATAAAATAAGACCAAATTCCGGCTCAGTGTTTGGAGGCAGCTTATACCTGCAGTGTTAATCGTAGTGAAGTGCCTTCCCATTGATCTATCTTTGTATACCTAACCTGTGTATTCTCCCTCTGACATTTAGTTCTCCTGTCTGTGTGACAAGTGCACATGTGTAGTCTGGTTTGTGTGTGCTAGTTTTAGGGGTGTGACGGTACACTAAAATCACTGGGTCGGTAGAAAGTCCATTCAAACACATTTATAGCAAATTATAACAAATGTCAAGTTGAAGTTGGACAAAATAGGACACAAGTGCTGTGACTCTCTTGCCAAGAATATTGGCACAACTCCTGTTTATTTTACCAAGCAGGAAGCAGGAGTTGAGCAGCCTAGCTTAGCATAACAACCAGAAACACGAGGAAATAGCCGACCTGGTTTTCTCCAAAGTTCCAAAGCACACCAATCAAATAAGTGGCACTTCTTACTCCTCTGTGTAACCATTTCTACACAAACAGTATGGTAGATGTGGTTTTACTGGGAGTGTACCTGCAGCCTTGTTTGCACGGTCACATCTGAGTCACCTACCGGTGTCTCAGCCTCTGTGACTAAATCTTTAGATGCTGCGTAGAAAAGGTGGACAGACTGATGGCAGTTTCTGTCAGCAATAACTTAAACTGCCATTCAAATGTAGTTAAGTGCACATATGAACTGTACTGTGCATGAAGAAAAAAATAAGGTTTTATATATCAGGACATCACAAAAAACGATCTGGTCCTTAGTGGGTCTTACAATTAGGTAAATACGACCTGACCTATTACACTGTATCATTATTTAACAAGCAGTGTGTGAAAAAGTAAGTGCACCCCATGACTCAGCAGCTCATAAAACCACTTTTAGCTGCAATAACTTAAATATTTTCCATGTGCTTTATCAGTTTCTCACATTATTTTCATCAGTTCATTGGGCTTTGCAGGCGTTCGTTTATGCACAGCTCTCTTAAACAGCATTTCAAATACGCCGAGACCTGGACTTTGATTGGGTCATTGAAACACCTTGATTCTTTATATTGTTTCATATTTTAGGAACAAATTTGGAAGTCCTGCTGGTCGTGTGTGTAAACAAATGACAGCCTGGCTGCCTTAGGAAATGTGAACAGTCTTTAAAATTAATACCAGTACTACTGCTACTACTGCTACTACAGGTGTTGGCTTTAACCTTTTAATTTAAACATATTCCAGTATTTTTCATCTCATCTCCTCTTAGATTATTTTATGCTGCATTTAAAAGGAATTCTGTCATTGCTGGATGTCATCACTTACAGTTTGTTTTCTTGGTACTGTCCCACGGATGCTGGAGAACCTGGATTTATTTTTTTTTCCTTCCATTGCAGTGAGTTTCTCATCTCAGACTGACGGATCACGAGCTCCATGTCCTCCACCTGTTCATTTCTTTTTGTTGTTTTCTGATAGGGTTTTTAGTTATTTATTTTTAAATGCTCATCACTCCCATGAAAACACTTTGGAAAGCCGCCCCTTCTCTGGCTTCTTTCTCGGGCCTCGTAGACTCTTTTTGAAGGTTCTCCAGTCAGACTTTTCTCCTTCTTTTCGCCTTAGCGGTGCAGGCTTCTCTCTCCTTATCAACACTTCAGACTGCAGGCAGCAAGCATGAGCCAGTTGATTTAGTCCGACTTACTAACATACACATGTCCATAAGAAAAAAAACTGACTGGTGCACATGTGCGATAAACCTGACCGTGCTTGAACTCATTTTTTGCAGAGGATAAGAATGTTTCCACACACATATTAGTAACTGAGGCTCATTGTCCTGTTGCAGGACTCAGTTGTGGCCAAGCTTTATCCGTCGTACAGATGGCCTCTTGGTTGACTACTTTGGTATATCAAGCATTGACGCAACAATTGCAGCAAAAAATAGCCCAAATCAACGCTCCTCCACCACCGTGTTAGACAATTGGCATGAGGTGTTTGTGCTCAGTTGTTTGGTTTTCACCAGACGTGGCACTGTGCATCACGACCACACAAATGTCCCGCTTTGGTCCCGTCTGTCCGAAGGACATCTTTCCAGAATTCTTGTGGAAAGTTCAGATACAATTTTTAAAACCTAATTCATGCTACGATGTTCATTTTAGAGAGAACCCTTCCAAAGAGCCATAATTGTTCAGTCGTTTTCTAATTGTACTGTCATGAACTTTAACCTTTAACATGCTCACAGAGGCCTGTAGAGTCTCAGCTGTAGCTCTTGGGTTTTCACAGCTCCTCTGAGCATTGCACATTCTGACCTTGGGGTGAATTTGATGGGACGTCCATTTCTGGGAGGACTGACAGCTGTCTTCAATGTTTTCCACATGTGATGAATTTTCTATCACTGTGGAATGATGGACATGAGATTGCTTGGAAACGGCCTTATAGCCCTTCCCAGATTGACCGTCTTAACACCTATGGGACTGATAAGGGTGTACATTTTGGTGTAATTTTCATTAAATAAATAATAACAGTGTAATATGTTATGTTTTGTAGTTCATCTCAGGTTGTATTCACCTAATTTTAAGACCTTGTAAGGTGATGATTTTTACGATGTCCTGATATGTAAAACCTTAGAACTCTCTTTTTACCATGACTGCATCCCCCCAGAAACCTTACTTTATCCAAGCTTAACTCCAGGGGTTTGGTACACTCGGTTAATGTGCTCCAACAATCTGAATCCAGTGTCTGCCATTGTGAATGATAGCCATGATGAGCTGTACATCCAGGGGCCAACACATAGGATGTTGTAGCTAATAGACAAAAAAAAGAAAAAAAAAAGTTCTGTTAAAGTTCTCCAACTATGGAAAACTACTTTCCCCTCACATGGAAATATAGACTAAATTATTGGTGCACTAATTGAAAGCAAACTGGACCCAGTGTCCTGTAACAGGCTACGTACCGTAACACCCCTATCTGGTTCTGTTTAGATCAGTGATGTGGTAATGTGGGCTTGCCTACAAAGAAACACTGTAAAGAGGAGATTTCAACTGCACTAAAAAAAAAAGTCCATTCTTTAAGTAAAGTTTGGGTCTACTTACTGCAAAAGAAAAAAGTAACCAAACTAGGACAGACTTTGGTAAACAAGAATATTTTGCACCTCCCGATGTTTGTTGGAGCTGGCCCACATTATATTAATTTATTTTTTTTATTGTGCTGTGCATTAAAACCCAACTGGTCTCATTTCAGTCCTGTGTTCTAATTCCTGCCCTTTGAAATGTTTTGAAATTTTTCACTTTCTGTGTGTTGTCCTCTTCACTGAATTGAATGTCCTAACCTCTATGGTGTGCGTGCTCTTCGATTCTGTCCGTCTCAGTGGAGAGGAGGGCTGGTCTATGAAGGCATGGATAAAGGCAGTTTTGATGATGTTACTTTTTTAATTTTAAGAGACATCAGATAAATCTGTCCTTATTCTTACTTCGAATATACGGACCCTCCTCTTCCTCCTCTACCTCTTCTTCGCCCTCCGCCTCCTCCCAAAGGAAGTCTGCTTTTCAACAGCCTACAAAAGGAGTCGGTTGGTATGCTCAATCAACTGTGAAGCAGAAGAAATGGCTTTTTTTCTGCTCTAGTGTTACTCCTACAGTGTGGCGAGTGATGAAAATGACATATTGTTGCACTGTTTGATTTTCAAGAGAGATTATCTTTAAAGCCAGAGAGTCACTGTGGTTCCGTAGTGAGAGAACCGACTGTAACCATGCAGGCTTTGTAGGAACATCATGAAGCACCACTTCAATAAAATGGATGCCTTATTGCCTTTTTAGCACACGGGGTCAGAACGGTCCACCGTGGGTCCGCTGTCTATCACATTTCAAAATGAACTGGGTATGAAGTCCATCTCAACCTCTTGCCCTTCCCCTTCCCTGCTGAGACTATGATGGCACATTTGTCAAGCAGTAGAGGCAGTAACTTGTCAAGTAACTACTTGGCCTTTGGTGCCTTGGGGGTGACTGTGAGTTATGAGATAAAGAGTAATACTTACTGGCACTGTGGATGGAAACAGTCTGTGCTGTACTGGGATTTTACTGCACTTGGAAGAAGGTAGTACATTTGTAATCTGCAGCTCTAGTGACTCTCATTAATGTATTTATCTATGAATGCATAATGAAATCTGAGTATTTCAGTGCTTCCAACAATTCCAAACACATTTTAATTAGTTTTCACTCATTAGCAGGCAAATCAATCTCAGCCATGTAGCAATATACTTTATTTGTAAGACCTCGGGTATACAGACAGGCAGCCACGTCAATCACTTTTTATATTTTAGTATACATTAATGTGTCTAATTTAAATGGACCAGTTCTTATACAGCGCTCATCTACTCTACTTTGAGCACTCAAATGCAGAATAAAGTGCTTTTTTGCGCACACATTCACACTCCGATGAATTCAGCTCAGGCTTCAGAATCTTGCCCATGGCATGCAGACAGGATGAGCCAGGAATCAAACCACCAACCTTCCTATTAGTAGATAACCCGCTGTACCTTCTGAGCCACAGCCACCCCAATTTACCTTGCTGCCTTCAATAATGAATAATTCACTACTGCATGAGCCTAAAATTGAAAATTTGATCCAAACCTTTCACCTGATTTTTGTAGCCACTGAGGGGATCACAGTGGGCCAGAGACAAGTACAACAGTGTGTGTGTGAAGCATTTGTACTGTAAACCTGACCTGTAATACCTGCAATACAACTGAAGTGGTTTTAGTTCAGACCTTGCCTGCTTCTCTCTATTCACCTTTTACCGAAGTGCAACAAATCTCCATTTTGGTATTTCGAGCACACACCCTACGAAGGATTTAAAATTGATGTATTGTGTTGTTTATGATTAAATAACATAGGCTGTGTGGTTACTGGTTTTCTAATACATGTAATAAGTGTAATATTCTGTTCAGTCAGAAGTGATTCTCTGCCTCTCATGTGCAATTTGTACTGTTTTGTTCATTGGTGTTATAATTCTGGTTACAATATCACTATTTATTTATTAGAGTTGTTATCAAATGTGTTCTTTATGGGGAAAGAGTTATAATAATAATAATAATAATAATACATTTTATTTGTAAGCACCTGTCATGACACCCAAGGACACCTTACAGGGGTTAAACAAAACAAATCACATAAAGAACAAACAGGAACTAAAGTGAGCTAAGCTCTAATTCAACTGTATTTACTTTAGTAAATTTAAAATGTTAATAAAAAAAACAAATTCTGATTAACCTCAAATCTCTGAAGTTAATATGTGGTGAAGCATTTTTGGAAAAATGTAAAGTTTCAGTGGTCGGCAGCTGGAATGATTCTTTTCTGTTTCCTGATTTCCAAGATGTGGGAGAACAGGTTACTAAAACACATTCATTCAGAGTGGGTTAGAGCTGCGGGAATCTCTGGGGGTGCCTTAGACTTCAAGGGAAAAGTAGTAACTAATACTCAGTAGTTTTAAGACATTGTACTTTTACTAAGGCGTTTTTAACACTAGTAGTTTTACTTGTGATTGTGTAATATTTCAGTGATGTAACAGTATGACTTGGGATAAGTTTGGGTTAAAACCCAGAACTGCAGTCAGAATAATATTTTGACTGCTTCAGTTAACTTAGTATTACACATCATTAGGTTTAAAGGGCTATACAAGCTATCAAGGAACTGCTGCTGGAATTTAGCTCTACATGCAAAGTGCAGTACATCAGAACCTGTGGTTCACTGGAGTCCCAGTACTTTTTTAAAGTTTTGGTAAGCCTTTCCAGACTGGTAGATGGCATGATGTGGTGGTTTTAGATCTTTTAGCCTACTTCACTTTTCAGACAGGTTATGTTTAAGGGATTTCTTGATTCAACAGCTCTGGCAGTAATCAGGACTAGGCGTGGCTAGTGAAACCACAGCCGGCCCGAGGAATAGGCCCCCTGACCACCAGGGGGCCCTCAAGCTCACCCACATTTGTCATGAAACCTTTTTGTTTTGTTTGCCATTGTCCTAAAAGAAAGAAGAGACTATTCCAACTGTCCTGATTTGTACACTTGTAACAACAATAATTCAGTGAGTAGGCTACACTGACTCCCTGTGTCAGCGTGCATTCGGGTAGTTTGGGCAGGCATCCGCATCAGCAGATGTGACCTCGTGGTCCATCAGTTACGGCCATTTGTGGATGAAGCTACAGAAGAGAAATGTGACAGAAAGGACCTGTCCCTCTGGGGCAGAGAGGAGGAAAAAGAGGCTTCCCGTGTTCCTGTTTGGTGTTTTAGTGTTTCCGGTTTGTTCTCCTGTTAAGTTAATTTAGTCCTGGTCTCAGTTCCTTGTGCTGTAGTTTAAGGCCTCCTCTTGTGTCTAGTTACCCGTTATGATCTTATAACGGTGTAATAACATATTTCCCACACTTCTTGTAGCACTGGGCCCAATTGCTGACATTTGTGTTCAATATTATTCCATTGATTCTCAGCAATTCTGTATGCTGAATAATTATTATTTACATATTACAACTGGCTTATTTAACAGCCTGTAATTAGGTGCATAAATCACATATTTCCTAAAAAGCCTATGCCCTCTAGATTGGATATGGTATGCATTGATACTTGTCCCACCCTCCTCAATATTATGGACATGACATAGTTTTACTATGTGTATCATACTGAAATACAGCTTTATATCCAAGAAGCCAGATGACACACATCAATTAGTTAAAATGCAGGAATGTCTTAAAGACATAAAGGCCTGGATGACCTCTAATTTCCTGCTTCTAAATTCAGATCAAACTGAAGTTCTTGTACTCGGCCCCACAAATCTTAGAAACATGGTGTTGAACCAGATACTTCCTCTGGATGGCCTTTTGACCAGGATATGTCCTTCAATGCACATATTAAACAAATATGTAGGACCGCTTTTTTGCATTTGTGCAATATTTCTAAAATTAGAAACATCCTTTCTCAGACTGATGCTGAAAAGTTAATCCATGCATTTATTACTTCTAGGCTGGACTACTGTAATTCATTATTATCAGGCTGTCCTAAAAGCTCCCTGAAAAGCCTTCAGCTGATCCAAAATGCTGCAGCTAGAGTACTGACAGGGACTAGAAAGAGAGAGCAGATTTCTCCCATATTGGCTTCTCTTCATTGGCTCATAGTACCGTATCACCCCAATAGAGCACTTCACTCTCAGACTGCTGGCTTACTTGTGGTTCCTAGGATACTTCAGAGTAGAATGGGAGGCAGAGCCTTCAGCTTTCAGGCCCCTCTTCTGTGGAACCAGCTCCCAGCTTGGATTCAGGAGACAGACACCCTCTCTATTTTTAAGATTAGGATGACTGTTGGGTTTTCTCTGTAACTATTGTGGGGTCTTTACCTTACAGTATAAAGCGCCTTGAGGTGACTGTTTGTTGTGAGTTGGCGCTGTATAAATACAACTGAATTGAATTGAAAAGGCTGAAACAGTAATGCATCCTTAAAAGAAGAAATCAACTTTAACCGTCCAGCATTAATAATGGTTAAGTGCAGGGGACAGTGAAGTGGTATGAAGGGGGCCCCAAATCAAATCTTGCTTAGGGCCCCTTCAAGGCTTGGCTCTGAGTGAAACTGAATTAAGCTCCCCAAAAACTGTGGTTAAGCTATGATTTAATGGCAGGGAGGTCTAATATTGTCAAATATTAAATGTTGAATATTAAAATTTGCTTGCTTGTTTGGCTGAAACATTTAAGTGTGACAAATACGCAACAAACTAAGAAATCAGGAATGGGGCAAAATGCTTTTTCACAGCACTGCATGTGTGTGTCTCAAAATATCAAGGCATATACTGTTAGCTCATTATTTTCAGTCTTGTTACCACTGACTTTGCACATACTGCTCACCATCACTGCTCCGTCTGCCAGCACATAACACCATGCTCTTGTGAGGCAAGAGAATTAAAGCAGCTGCGTTTAGAGTTGCCATATTTTTCTGCAAACAAATGCCATCACATTACTTATAATGATGCCATAAGCAGTCGATGTGATGCTGTAGTTGAGTTTGTGTTACACGGGGAGCCCGTGCTTTCTTTAATTTGACTTTGGCTTTGCCATCACTGCAAAGGAAGGCTGCACAAAGTCTTTTTCCGATCTGCTGCTGAAGTTTCTGTTCTCATTGTGTTTGTTATGGCCTTAAAGTCAAAGATGTAGGCTAAACCTTTTGTCAGGTAAAATCACGTTTGACAAACAGTAGCCACTCAGTTAAGAGTGAGCACTGAAGTCTAAAATTAGCTGGGCTAAAAGTGCTATAAATAAAACTTATAAGCATTATCGACAGTATTGCAATTGGGTCAGAGTTAAGCCTCCTGCTCTGCCAGTGAAATCAGTGAGGAGGTGTACGCCACTTCTATCCACGGCCTTAAAGCTTTGTCCCCTACTAACTGAGTGAAGTAGGGCTATTATGGCAGTTAACATTTAGAGATTAAATGTGAACAGTCTTTGTCAGTTGATAAATGTCAGGCCCATGGTGCTTTCCCTTTCGTCTACCTTCTTTGTTGTGAGAGCGAGGGAAGGGAGGCGTCCGTGCCACTGGGCTGTCAGCTGAGCCAACTGGACATATATCTGCGCCTATATCTGTCACACCCATTCTGCACATATGCAGTACTTTCTGGTGCATAGATACACGCATGCACAGTGCAACCCCACTGTCACCACCTCCTCTGGGCTTTTCACGACTCTGATAGCTGCTCTAGGTATGGATAATGGGATGGCAGGGCTGCTGGTTTTAAAGAGGGGTGTCGTGAGGAGAGCGGAGCAGAGAGCTGAAGATGGCTTTCTAATAGAACTAGGGTGGGTGGTGTGGAGTCAGAGGGAAGGGGTGGAGGGATGCCTTGTGGTCACTGGGCCATTTACTTTTCATCCTAGCACTCCAGCATATCCTCTTTTTTCATACTTTTCCTTCTCTTATCTGCTTTCAATCTCACTTTATCCTGTGCCCACTGTATATCTGTCTCACCATCCCTGTGCTTGCTTTCGTCCCTCCTCCCCTGTGTTGTTGAGAAGTACTAGGCCTTTGGGGGGGTTCCATTACATTGTGCATGAGCAGTTTAACAGCAGTATTTGTCGGTTTGTCTGTGCCCACCGTGATTTCTATCATAATCAGTGGTTTGTTTTTCCAAAGATACCAAATGAGAAAATACAAGTTTGAAGCTCAAGTTCCAAATCATGCAAAGAGTTTGAAGGGATATGTTTAGCTTGGTAAGAATAAGAACAAAATAAAATAAAATATCTTTCTGGTGCAAGCCAAAATTGTCTTATGATGGTAGATGTAGCTGCTACTTTGTTTTCCTGGCTTTCTGTAATGTATTGGACCACCATAAAGCTCCAGATGAGTCCTTAGCTTTTCGAACCTTGACCAACCACAACATGAAAACACAAACAGCTGAACTGAACAGCACTGATTATCTTATAAAGTCCAGGCATCCTTCTGGATATTACTTTGCCAAGTACCACCACCCCTCTAAAGATTACTGCCAACCAACTACAAGCCAAAAATTGCTTTAGAAATGACCTGGTGAAAATTACAGAGCCTAAGGAGTTGATTCTGCCTCAAAAAACTCCCAGTATTCCAGTTCAATCAAGGACCTGCTGCCCCAGGACAATGAGTTCCCACTCTGCAATTCACAGGACCAAAGGATCCCCTGTGCCCATGACTTGGTGGGTTCTGATGTAATAAGGGGAACCTGCATAATATCAGGTGTTTCTTAATGTCGTGGCTGATTGACGCAGATTCTCTCGTGCAGTGATAGGGTGCGTTTTTCCAAAATACAGTGTATTCCCTTATTTGGCTAATGATGGTGAGAAGCACTGTCTGTGTGAAATTTCCTATTCCTCAGCAGGTTTTTTAATAATGCATTCTTGTAAAGGCAAAAGCACAAGTTCCATACTCATTAAACAGCCAGTTTGCACAGCCCTTACCGGCAGACTGGAATATTGGACGGTTAAATGATTCTGCAAAATCATGCACTGCATTTTTGTATTCACTGCCAACATGTTCAAAATTATTTCTTTTCACAATATCAGCACTCGATTAGAGTTAAGATTGGGAAAACTTTGCAATTATGGCAACTAAGAGCTAGAGCATAGACTAAGTCAGGACTTAATAAACTTTTCACTGGGTGTTAAGTATAATGTATCTGGACAGCTCATTTGGTCATAGCAAAGTGAGAAACAGATCCAGATGTAGGACACCAGTATCTCAGGATTCAAAAAACTATTGAGCAAATTAAGATCAAACATGAAGCCCAAATCTAGCAGGAGAACCTGGAAATCCACCTGAGGGGAAAGCTAATCTGGCAGAGGTGCAAGGGAAAAGAAGAAGAAGAAGAAAAAAAGCATGACGTAAGCTGGGGAAACTGGTCTGCACATGAGGGTGAACGACAGTATGATGTGACAAACAGGAAGACAGGATTATAAATACAGAGCTGGAGCAGAGGGCGGGGAGAACGTTCAGAAACTGGGGAAACTGGTGTGATCATCATAGCAACTTACAAGGCAAGCCAACAGGACTTTTGATGAGCTGTTAACATGAAAAAAAATGACCTTGAACAATAAGCTGTTCCAGTATTATTTGAGATCATTATCCAGTGGCAGCGCTCATTGTGATTGGATGGTCTTTGCACAGATGTTTGAAAAATAAACAAGCGAACCAGTGGATGCACAATTCAGTTTGTCAACATGTGACATCATCTTATTCAAAGTGAATGAGCGAGCAAACCTGAAGCCTCAAATGTGTTTGTGTAACTCCCAGCCTCCGTGCTGCTACCTGTAACGTTTGAGCCTCAGGTTTGCATGAAGGGGTAATATTAGACTGCTGGTAGATAGGTTGCAATGTAGATTTTTTTTCCCATCAGAATGATTCACTTCCACCTGCTGAGATCCAATCACAATGCCACCTCCAAGTTTTACCACCTCCAAGTCTGGCTGATCCCAACACATTCCAATCCCAACGTGTTCTGTGCGTATTTATGCCATACAATTATATTTGTTTTCCTTATCCAGATAAGGTGACGAGTTAAAGTTATGTAGATAAAAAGAGAGTGAGTTTCTGCTATCCATCTACCTCTTCAGTCTCACTTCCCCCCCTTGCTACGTGAAGGCCACACTGCATTTGTGTTGAACATATAACTTATTAGCTGTGGAACGGTCCTTCCTGAAGTTGATCCGTAGGGAACGCTGAGCTGCTTTTTTTTTAAACTTTTCTTATTTATTAAGGACTTTCCTTCACCCTGTCACGTGTGTGTGTGTGTGTGTGTTGCTGGAGTCTGATCTCCAGGTTGCACACTCAGGCAAATCCTGGTAACCTTGTTCATATGTTAGCCCCCCCTTCACTCTCTCACAACTGCTTGGCAGTGTCCCCCCCCCACACTTGTTTTTCCTCTGTGCATAGCTTCACTATTCATAGAAATAGAGGAGATTGTGGCCAAATGCACACGTCACCATCCGCAGAGAACTGACTGAGGTATCATGGAAACTACCAGAACACTGAACAGTGAATTTGCATTCAGTCCAAGTACTGAACAGCCAGCCGCTGAATATCCAGAGTATGTGACCACAATTGATTCTGCAAATGCTTATTTAACCTTGCCAAGGGGTTCAAGGTATTGTGTGGTTGGCTCAGCATGCCTTCTCTTGCCTCCCTTATGTGCTGTATGTAGATGTGATGCTTGGAAGTGTGATGTGAAACAAAATGCCACACCAAATGTCAGATGACTGAGTCACTTACATGCCATCTGGATGCTATTATGCAAACTTGCCAAGGAGGTATTCTCCAGAGATCACTTATTCTGGAGCAAAGGGAAATTTAATGTGAGTAATCTTCTTTTGGAGTTGAGGATGACTGTATCCAGAAAACAGTGTTTAAGATTAGTCTCTGCGGCCCACTGATCATAGATATTGGTGTGTATGGTTGATTTAGCCATTAAATTTGAGTGACACGTCTGACAAGCTCACAGCTTCGTCATCAACATACTGACAGCAAATTGGCCATTTAGCAATTTAAACAGGGACCCTGTTTAACCCAACAATCTGGAGAGTACGTCAATCACAAATAATCAATCCACTGTATGATTAGACAGCAGCACTGCCTTTGAATCTATTTTAATATGCCAATTAAAGCAGATGAAGGCAATAAGTACGAAACGGCAGTTCATCCAGGAGATATCACCCTCCAGATTAAGCTTACGTAACCACTGAAAAATAGATTTCTTGGGGTGCTTTAAAGTAGCACCCAGGGAGTTTCCTTTTTTTTTCTTCTTCTTTTGCAATGTCAGCTCCAGGAGCCCAGGAGGATGATGGTGCATTTGGGTGTTCCGAGCTGATAAGCAGCTTCACGGCCCTGAGAGTTTGAGGGTGCTAACTGTGCAGGGACTCTGTCTTCAATGTGGTTAATAGGTCCCCTGATTACTTTAGGATCAGTGAACATGGCTCTCCAGGCTCTTAATGAGCTACAGTCTTCTGATGCTTCTCAGCGCGTCATTCAGCTCCGCGTGTCTCTGCGGACCCCTCAGACCAGACTGTGAATGGAAATCACCAGACTGAGACCAAACTTTGAGAAAATTGCTCAGTATTGGTCCCTGTCTGCGTTCTGCTGCTTTTAAATGAAAGACGGAGACCAGTGCTGACTCTCAAAAACAGAATACATATTAATGAGTTTCCCTATCAGACGGGTCCGATCTGTCCTGAAGTTTGCCACTTTTCAAAAACTTGCTGCATGTGTAAAATACATATATGCAGTGCATACGGTATACGTGGCCGGTGATGGACTTTTGACAATCAGGACATTGTGGAAATAGCTTTGCCTTAAAATATGTTGAGCTGCATTTACCAGGTTTGTTAGGAGATATGATGCTGCCCAAAATAATGATTTTTTTTTTTTGCAGTATTACGTAGAAACATTCGTACTGAATGTATCTGCAAAACGTTCATCTGGGTTTTTCTGGGTTTCCTCATCCGAGGCATGATGCACATTTTCACTCACGCTTAAGCACTCGGTTATTGTTACTGAGCGATCATACTCTTGGTTAAAGGTCAGAAAAGTCAACACTAAGCAGAACTGCAGTTTTGGTAAAATATAAAACATATTTCCTCAGGGCCATGAGGACTTGGACAAAGCAGGTGACGGGCCACACGCTGACGGAGCGGATTAAAACATGACGCACACGACGTGGAATCAGCTTAAACTTTTACATTTGGTAAACATACAACAGAATGGTTCCTTGATTGAAAAATAGATTTTTTTTGTTTTCTGTTAGAAGATGTTGACTTTCTGTGTCGATGTGGCGAAATAATTCACTTAAATATTACGTAAACTTTAACATTTTTAATGTACTCTATATGCTTTACTGTCGGTAAAGTATAAAAATACAATAAACATTAGAAATGATCATCGTCAGGATTATTTCTGGAGCAACTAAATTCAGGTTTTCTACCCACAAATGAATTTTGTTCTACTGGCCTTCATGAATGAAGAAAAAAAATTAAAGTAGTATTTAATATTCATGCACACACGGTCTCACACATGAATACATGATTTTGTGTGGTGCACAGGACAGAGGACAGACGTTTACTTGTCAGCTGAGACCGGTTCTGTTCATCACAGAGTCATTCGCTTTGAGATTCATTAACATGAGACTGCAAGGGTTTTTTTTCCTGGTGTGTGTGTGTGGGGGGGGGGGGTGTACACATGTTTGCGTTAGATGGATGCATTCATGCACTTGTGGCAGGAGATCCTATGATTATTCAGCAGTAGACGACTCAGGATCTGGAGCAGTTTGTTCCACACCAACACCGACTGATACCAGGGCCAAAGTCATTAATACTTACACCCACAGTTTTCAGTAATTAAAACAGGTTAATCTACATTATCATTACGTACCCTCTGTGTGTGATTGAAAGGCCATTTCTGATTAAATTATCACCACTCCTGAGGGTTTCCCCAGGCACAGGATGTGTTGGCTGTGGCTCAGGAGGTAATCAGAAGCCCTGACTCCCCCAGTCTGTATGCCAAAGTGTCTTTGACCCTCAATGTACAGTGCCTTGCGAAAGTATTCGGCCCCCTTGAACTTTTCAACCTTTTGCCACATTTCAGGCTTCAAACATAAAGATATATAATTTTAATTTCTTGTGAAGAATCAACAACAAGTGGGACACAATCGTGAAGTGGAATGAAATTTATTGGATGTGTCAAACTTTTTTAACAAATAAAAACTGAAAAGTGGGGCGTGCAATATTATTCGGCCCCTTTACTTTCAGTGCAGCAAACTGACTCCAGAAGTTCAGTGAGGATCTCTGAATGATCCAATGTTGTCCCAAATGACTGATGATGATAAATAGGATCCACCTGTGTGTAATCAAGTCTCCGTATAAATGCACCTGCTCTGTGATAGTCTAAGGGTTCTGTTCCAAGTGCAGAGAGCATCACGAAGACCAAGGAACACACCAGGCAGGTCTGAGATACTGTTGTGGAGAAGTTTAAAGCCGGATTTGGATACAAAAAGATTTGCCAAGCTTTAAACATCTCAAGGAGCACTGTGCAAGCAATCATATTGAAATGGAAGGAGTATCAGATCACTGCAAATCTACCAAGACCCGGCCGTCCCTCTAAACTTTCATCTCAAACAAGGAGAAGACTGATCAGAGATGCAGCCAAGAGGCCCATGATCACTCTGGATGAACTGCAGAGATCTACAGCTGAGGTGGGAGAGTCTGTCCATAGGACAACAATCAGTCGTACACTGAACAAATCTGGCCTTTATGGAAGAGTGGCAAGAAGAAAGCCATTTCTCAGAGATATCCATAAAAAGTCTCGTTTAAAGTTTGCCACAAGCCACCTGGGAGACACACCAAACATGTGGAAGAAGGTGCTCTGGTCAGATGAAACCAAAATCCAACTGTTTGGCCACAATGCAAAACGATATGTTTGGCGTAAAAGCAACACAGCTCATCACCCTGAACACACCATCCCCACTGTCAAACATGGTGGTGGCAGCATCATGGTTTGGGCCTGCTTTTCGTCAGCAGGGACAAGGAAGATGGTCAAAATTGATGGGAAGATGGATGGGGCCAAATACAGGACCATTCTGGAAGAAAACCTGTTGGAGTCTGCAAGAGACCTGAGACTGGGACGGAGATTTATCTTCCAACAAGACAATGATCCAAAACATAAAGCCAAATCTACAATGGAACGGTTCACAAATAAACGTATCCAGGTGTTGGAATGGCCAAGTCAAAGTCCAGACCTGAATCCAATGGAGAATCTGTGGAAAGAGCTGAAGACTGCTGTTCACAAACGCTCTCCATCCAACCTCACTGAGCTCCAGCGGTTTTGCAAGGAAGAATGGGCGAGAATTTCAGTCTCTTGATGTGCAAAACTGATAGAGACATACCCCAAGAGACTTGCAGCTGTAATTGCAGCAAAAGGTGGCGCTACAAAGTATTAACGCAAGGGGGCCCAATAATATTGCACGCCCCACTTTTCAGTTTTTTATTTGTTAAAAAAGTTTGACACATCCAATAAATTTCATTCCACTTCACGATTGTGTCCCACTTGTTGTTGATTCTTCACAAAAAATTAAAATTTTATATCTATGTTTGAAGCCTGAAATGTGGCAAAAGGTTGAAAAGTTCAAGGGGGCCGAATACTTTCGCAAGGCACTGTATCCATGTGTGATTGTCAGGAAGTGTGTAGGCCATTGTGTGAATGTGGCGTGTACAGTAGTAGGGAGTATTTCAAAGGTAGAGTAGTGAAGGTGTAAGCACCAGTGTGTTAACTGTGTTTTGTTTCACTGGTCACCTTTAATAAGATTAAACACATTAAAGACAATCACATGCACGTTCACTGGAAGACAGTCTACTCTTAAGTGACATACCCAAAAAAAATTATTTAACTAATAAAGTACATGCACACGACTTTAGACCTAATGTGAAAAGCTGCTCACCTTTTACGCAGTATTGATCCAGTCACTACTCACAACGAGACCTAGTATTGATATTTTATGTACTCTAGGTATTCATCCAGACACCTTAATAAAAGTGTCTTACTGCCTAATTTGGAAATAAATACATCACCTGACAGAAATTTAATAGATTTTGGGTGATATAATTCAAAGGTATACTTTTCATTCATCAGTATTTTGTAGCATTTTGTAAACTAAACTAGTTCTGACTCCTTTGGTGTGCCACTTGCAAGCATAAAATACTCATATTTCCTTCTAAAATTGCCTTGTTGTTGCCTTTTAATGTCATTTAATGACCCGAGTACACTTCAGTTTGTCTCAGCATCTCATCTCATATTCTCTCTCACTTTCATGCACAGAGAAGCTTTTGATAAGTGCTTTTTCAGAGCAAAATTAGGCTCCTTATTTCATGCATTTGTGGTTTAATTAGAATAATCTTTGGAAGTGGTGACATGGTCACGGAATACTTAACCATACCCGGACACAGTGAGCAGCAATCTCTCAGGTCAGAGGAAGTGGACTTTGGGGTTTGGGCACAATACACATCACCTAGTGTCAGTCCTGTAAGGGGCGTCCTCGCTCTTTTTGGCAGGTGTATTCCTGGGGACCTGTGGAGCTGCAGGGTTGAGTTTAAAATTGATCCGCATTGGTGTCATTTAAGGGCTCTTCTCCTGAACTCTGACATAATCTGGCATCTTTATTTCTGAGATCAGTCTTCAGACTCCTCGGTCCACCAGCAATGCAACCCTCCATAGTGTGGCATAGATTACATTCATATGAATGGATGAGTGTGTCCAGACTGGTACTGTGTATGAAAGGCTGTTTAGAAAAGTGATTTATTAATGAAATTAAGCTGTAACACTCTTTTATGATGGATAATTAATAATGAGTGGTAGTACTCTGGAAGAAAAAAAATTACAGCTCTATAGTTATTACACAGAGTATAGTAACTAGAAAGACATGGCTTTATATTACTATTCTGTTCATTTAATATATTCCAAAGAAGCAGTCTCTGAAGTCTGTGAATTTATCCCCTTGAATAATCTTTTCTGTGAGTCACTGTTAAGCACTGAAATGCAAAAAGAAAAAGCCAGTGGAGGAACACACAGAAGACACATCCCATCTATCTCCATAGCTCGAGCAAATATTGAAAACCATGATGTGAGCGCGTCGGGCCACGGTCTCCTCCTTCACTTCTGTGACAGATGTAAATGGATGTTTCAGCAGTTGGCTCTAATGCATTTTTAAACAGGCACAGCAGCAGACAGCAAATGAACGTGCCGCAATGGCAACACTCTACGCTGGGGTCTCCATCTATCGCTGCCTCCTCCTCACATACAAACACACAAGCCCGCGCTGCTGAGAATAGCTGTCATTCATCAACTTTCTCAGTACAATGGGCTCTGTAAAGGTCCCATCTTTCAACTAAAGCACCTCCACAGTGCGGTGCCAAGGCGAGCACCACACCACTGCATCACATTCCCTGTCATCCCACAAACGCTCCAGCACAGCAGGATGGAGAGGTGATTGGGGGAACTGTTGTTTATTCTCCGAGCTGAGAATTGAAATGGCTCGGCTCACTCAGATGACTGTTACCTCTGATCAGAGCTTCCTTGTGCATACTGAGAGAAAAAAAAGGGGGGAATGACCGGAGATCAGGATCAGTGTGTGTTAAGTTTGCAGAGTGCTCTCTGAGGACTACAACTTCAAAAACACACTGGACTCCATACACACAAATGAAGAAACATATTAATCACTTTGGCACATATTCACCATGAATACTGTAAAATCCTGCTTTTCTGTATGCATGCATGGAGAGCCTGAGATAGGGAAAGCAGCAGCAGTACCCACAGCACAGAACATCAGTGACCGATAGGAGGAGGAGCTAGGGTGGAGGTGTGTTACACCTACACCTGCAGGCCAGCTACAGCAAAATAAAGCCTAACCTAAGTGCTGTGCTCTGCTGTGTATGACGTTTACCAGCTGGCTGTGTAGAGGAGGTACCAGGTGAGCCATAAGCTGGTCTGCTGGGATTCTGGCTGGGCTAACACTGGGCTTGGTTTTTAGCTGTCAGATTACACAGAACTCCATAATATTAAAATCTTATAGATAAACAAGTGCACGAGGCTTTGGGAATCAAAGAGGGCGATGCTCGGACTAGCCTAATTAGCCTAATTAGCCAAATTAACTAAGCAAACAAAAAAATGAAGCGTACTTGTCACCTTGCGTGACTGTGTGCTCCAGGAATGTTTTGCTGGCAGTATGGTTCAGGATACTGCTGACATCCCTGAGGGTGGAGTACAGTCACAGTGGTCCGACCGCACTCCACACCCCCATCACCGAGGGATTCAAACCCTCGTCTTTACGGTCTCACCTTTTGCTCACAACAATGATGCTAGCGTAATCCAACGTTAAGTTAGCTGGTGTCACGAACAGCTGCAGTAACTTCTCCTTCATGGATTAAAACCACAAACTATGCATCAACGCAGAGGAACACCATCAGCTCGGTCTTTGCACGAGTCATCATTTTTATTTTTGCGTTTGGATGTGTATTTTTTTTTAATCACTCCATAACAAACCTCATATTATATTCTGTCATTTGATGCTCGGACACTGGCCCTAAATCTCTGCAACTGTCTCAGATTTGGTTGCCTGCAGTCGACATACATCTCTGAGGGTGTCTGATGCAGAACACATGTTGTGGTGAATGATGACCAGTCAGTCTTCATCACTGACAGGTAAAAACTGCTCAGTGTAAACAGGCTGATGAAAACACAGCAACATTTGCTGTAAAGCTTTCTTGCTTTGACTTTTACATTTTGATTTCACAATGTAATGGCTATAGAATAATGATACAATTTCTTAGATTACTTCCCTGAAACCTGCTTTAACTGTGCACCAACAATAACTAAAGGTTTCTCTTCGCTGGTACAAACTGCTAGAATTCCCGAGGCAGCAGAAATGCTTAATGTTGGAAACCAAGGCTGCTTTAGTCTGGGCCAAAAGTACTGTTTCTAATTTTTAGTTATTTGGATACCTGGAAGTTCAATATGACTTTAATTTCTAAGCAGTCATTTGATCGTTGCTTGTGTCAAACTGTTGGCGCAGAACCTCACTTTGTGTGTTTGCTGTGTATTTTTGTGTACTGGCCAAGTAACTTTAAACCTGAACCTGCTCCCCTGTTCATTTGTACTCGTACCAGTACTGCTGCTTTCTTGTGTTGAAATGCGCCAGCAGCATTTCATTTATCTTTTTCATGATAAATGCATAAATGTGGGTCTTTATTCTTAAATAATACAATTTAAAAAAGAATAATTGCCCTTGGCTGTTCCGGGACAGCATGTGATAAATGTTGTGCGCCATATTTAATTTTTTTTCTTCCTTTCGTACATTGTAGCCTCTAACTTTCTGAAATATGTGTGATGTGAACATATTTTGCAGGCTAATCCGAGCTTACAGGGGACTCCATTTAGATTTACTCGTCACACGGTCTCATCTCCTTGTATGTCCATTTTCTTAATTTGAGGAAATTAAAGGGATATTTCACTCAGTAAATACGTTTGCAAGCAAGTGAGGAAAGTAAGTGCAGCATCATGTCGTATTTAAACTATGAAAGTCAATTCAAAATGCACAATGTTTCCTACGTAAATCTGTATTTTGTGAATTATGTAAAAAAAAAGCACATCTCAAACTGCCACCAGAAGACAACATTGGCAGCTTTTTCAGTGAATTATCTCTTTAATTACCACCTTCACACCGCGCAGTCTGTACTTGAGTTTATACAGAGCATTCCTCGTGGACATTGAACAGATCTTTCATTGCTTTTGTCATTGCAGGTACCCATCAGCACAACTATAACCATGTGGCTCTAGGTAGCCCCACACGCACACCTAAGAATGGTAAGGAAAACTAGAGCGGGAGGGCAATACGCAAGTAACGCAAGTGAATTCACAGCTCAGCTCAATGTGGAGATGCAGTCTGGAATGCACAGCTTAACATGAGTAAGGGGGGGAACGACCCACGTTTTTCTCTGAGAGGGAGCAGACAGCCGTCGCTGGCTCTCCATCCCTTTAAAGTGAATCAACTAAATATTTTGTCAAGGTCGTCCCGAGTTTGACAGATCGGGCCGAACCCAAACGCTCCCTGCTGCTGTCCCGAGAAACAGAAGTTATCAACCTACCACAATGCTGCCTGAGAAGAGCGTTACACTGAATCGGTGTTTATTACTCGTGCTATTGAGCTGTTCCTGTGAGGGAGCTGAGGCAGGCCCAGGGTCACAGACTGCTACTGTAAGAGCTGAATATTCACTGCCTTGTGCAGTTATTACATCACTCTGATCTCACCGTGCCATTCTTGTACCGTTTCACCCACAAAGATAAAAAAATGACTTGTTAGCTTTTAGGCACTTAGGAGCTGTAGTTGAATTCTGCAGACAGAATAGTTTCTCTTTTTCTCACACACACACACACACACACACACACAGAGATAAGCAAGCTGCATACTGGGAACAAATGCCTTGGAGATCTATGGAAAACATGAAAAATCCATTTCAACACATCTAACACAGAGACTTTGATCACAAGCTGCCAGAAATCCTTCAAGTTTCAGCACGCAGTGTATTTTCTAGATAAAAACCCATAGCCACAACCACCCCAGCGGCCCGTGACTGAAACAACCAGGAGATACTGCTCCACATCAGAGCAGAAAATGCACGATCATACACACCAGTCTACATGGCATGCCTCTGGACTTAAAAGCTGCTTTCATTAGAATAATATTTAAGGGGGGATTTTCTGTCCTAGCCATGCTGAATATGGGGAAGGTCTTTTTAGAGCAGGCTCTGTTTCTCTCATCATCAACATGTTTCTGAAATATTTGTTTTTCACTTGGGTTTTGGTAGCTCACCGATCATTGAGATTTGGTAAGTCATACATGTTTAATTTAGTGTGAATACTCATTCACTGCATTCCAGCACAAATTTATGTACATACTGTACCACAGCCATTTTGTTTGTGCCCGCCTTCCTCCCACTGAAACTAGTGTATTTTCAGACCTGATTTAAGTAGTAGTGTTTGTTTGATTTTGCCTTGACAAGACAAAGACATGTGGGCCAAAGGAGCCCCAGAGTATGCCGATTCAGCAAGAATCAAGGGCACAAGCTGACGAGTTAAAGTATAAAATGATTTATGCTATGGTTTTCTTATTGTCAAAAAAATCCATCAGAAAGACCAAAACCAAATCAATAATGTGGTATTCTGCTTTCAACTGAAACGGTTTTTATTGGCACCGGGCCAGTTTTACTGAGCCCACCTTCACTGAGACACTCACTTGACTTCTTATGTAACATGTAGCAGCTATGTGCAGCAGAATCTTACATCCATTGGTTATCTTCTTCCATTTCATTGATGTATCCAGTTAAGCTCCTCCTATGACTGCCTTACACGAGAAGTTCCTCATTCACCTCTGATGATTGATGGTATTGGCCATCGTGACTCAGGGCAGCCTTCGAGCTCGGGGTTCAGGATGTCTTTACTTTGAAATCTGCATCTTCGAGTTGATTCTCAGAGCAGTATTAGTGCCGCTACCTGTGACCTCTGAACTTAGCCCATCGATTCCTCATGAAGACTGCATCTGAAATTTTTAAAAGTTGGTCAGAAATGCGTTTGTAACCAATATCTTTGGAAGACAGGAGCATACAAAAATAGTGGACCAGTACTAAGCTTTCACTACAGAGCTGTGAACAAGCAAGTAAGTGCTTCCATGTGTAAACAGTCAGTTGTTGGTTTTGGCCATTTCATTGGATTTTGATGGCAATAAGTAAACTACCAAATATCAGGAATCTTATCATGTAAAATCTCCTGCGATGTTTATAACTGTTTAACTATTTGAGCCAGGTCTGTGTGGTTGTACTGTCTGATGTGGTTAAAAAGTTAAATGTGCTACTGAGATAGCTAACAGCATGCCACAGTCTGAGTTGATTCCCCCACTTAATGATGCAGTTGTGGAAGACAGCCCACTCACCAACTGTTTACACCCTTCAAACCCCCTCCCTGCAGCTCCCAGGACCCCCTGCAGTCACCCAGCTCTGCTGCCATCCCTGCTACCTTCTTGAGGTTCCCCCACTCTCTCTCTTTATCACAGCTGTGGGCGGAAGTTTACATGCAGTCATCATGGGCATGAATGTCATGGCAATTTGGGGCTTTAAATCATTTCTTTGAATGGTTCTTTTCCCAGGGTGGTATTATGTACAGGACAGATCTTTTATGACTTTCAAATACAAGAACTGGGTGCACAAGTTTGGGGTGGCTAAGGCTGAGGAGGTAGAGCAGGTCACCTAATTTTCAGAAGGTTGGTGGTTCAGTTCCTGGCTGCTCCAGTCTGCATGCCAAAATATCCTCGGGCACAACACCGAACCCCAAGTTGCTCTCCGATTTTGAGAGCTGTCAGAGTATGAATGCTAGATAGAAAGCACTTAGCTGTAGAAAGGTGTGTGAATGGGTGAATGCAAACGTGTTGTATAAACTAGTCCATTTACTAGTTTGAATTTATTTTGAATTTCCTCTAATTCCTATAGGAAGTGAAGCCAGTTTTATGCCCCCATGAACTGAGGTGGTGCCAACCAACAAAAAAGCTCCTGCTCCAAAATCCACATGTTCAAGCTAGACTGAAATTTCTAGCTGCTCATATGGACAAGCCAGATATCTTCTGTAGGAAGGTTTTATGGTCAGGCAAGACAAAGATTGAGCTATTTGGCCACAATGACAAGAGGTACATTTGAAGGAGTAAAGGCCTTCAGACCTTAGAAAACTGTACCAACTGCCAAGCATGGTGGCGGTTGCATCAAACTCTGTGGCCGTTTTGCTGCCAGTGGTACTGGCACATATACATAAAGCGGGTGAAACCGTTGAAACACAAATGGGTGTTCCAACAGGACACTGATCCCAAAAACACATCCAAACTGCTTTTGGAATGGATAAAGCAGGCTAACATTAAGCTTCTGGAATGGCCTTCCTAAAGCTCCAACCTCAACCCTACTGAAAATCTGTGGACTGCACTTAAAATTCAGGAAACTGTTTTAAATGAACTCTTCCAGTTCTGCCAAGAACAATGGTCAAATATCCAGCCAGAAATATGCCAGAAGCTTGTTGATGGCTACCAAAAGTGTCTGGTTAAAGTGGCACTTGCTAAGGGACATTCAGCTAAAAATTAGTGGGGGTGCATATTTGAGCCTGTGTGGATAAGAGGAAAGAATAGCTCAAAGAAGTCATAAAAAAACAAATCATCATGACATTCATGCCCGTGATGAGCATATATAAACTTCTGACCACAACCGCATATCTCAGTCTCTTTTCATTTCTCAACATTTTGATTCTCTTATCTCCATCTCTTGTCCTCTTTCCCTTCTTTCTCTGCAGCAGTTACTAAAAGCACTATTCTTATCTGTCTATTGGAGGCTAGTGTGGAGCCACACCCATGCCTGCTGCTCTGCACTGCATGACAGACTCACAGCTCACAGGGGAAAGCTAGATAGAGCAGGAGCAAGAAAGAAAATGAGAGAGAAGGGAATACTGAATGGACAAGAAAGAATTAAGGAGCAAAGGGAAGTGGGTGGCAGCATGGTAGGACAGATAAGATTGACAGAGTGAGGGAAGCGGAATGGGACAAACTGCGGATGTTTGTGTGTGTGCATGTGTGAAAAAGAGAGATAAAGAGGAAGAGTAGAGTGAGGAAAAAAGAGGGCTTGGGTCCAATCCCCCAGCCCCCCCCCCCAGCCCCCACCTCCCTCGTCTTCCTGGCATCATCTCACATCACACCAACAACAGGCAGTCGGGCATTGCTCCCTGCCCTGTCCCAGTTCACATCACAGTGCTGTCACGAGCAGGGTCACTCTTCAGTACACATCTGTTGTTTGGTGTGTCGTCTTTTTCCCCCTTTCCTTTCCTTGTTTGGACCACTGTTTCCTCCCGTCAAACTACCACATTGCCTGTCAAGTCTGTCCCACACCAAACACTCACTGAGTGGCTGGTGTGTCCGCCTATACTCCCCCATCACTGGCACCAACAAGTTGGAGTTTTAAACATGCAACAATGTCTTAAAGGCAGATATTCAGCTTACTGGTGAGTGTTCTGTTTTATTATACTGAACTTAAAAGGAAAAGGGTTAACCCTTAGAAACCTAGAGCTACAAACCTTAGACCGCACAACACCTACAATCGAAACTCTAGAAGGATTTTAGATATTGAGTCTAACTTCCCCGAGTCCCAACCAACAACGACGTGTTTAAATATCTGCATATTGTTCGATCACGCATATTGAATTGCACACATCAGCCGCAACATTAAAACCACTGACAGGTGAGGTGAATTCCACTGATGATAACTGTCAAAGCACCAGTCAAAGGGTAGCAGGAGGCAGAAGGTGATTGCAGTAGACTTCTTGCAGCAGGATAATGTGTGTTTCCACGCTGCAAAAACGGAGAATTGTGGGTAATAGTTCGAGGAATACCACAAAGAGATCAAGGGCCGCTTTTCCACCGACGGGGTTCCGGTGCCGGTGCCAGTATTTGAACCGTCCAGCGGTTTTTCCACCGCGAATGCACTTGGTGCTCGGCCGAAAAACAGGTTCAACTCGGGCCCCGCAAGCTAGCTGGGCTCGAACCAAGAACGCATGACGAAAGCGGCAGAAGGGCGTGACTCTGCCGTCTCAACGTACAGTTTTCTACTGCTGTTTCACTGCATGGTGTGTATCACAGGTGAAAAGTGATGCCATTTTCACGGCTGTGAATTAGGCTGGGCTCTAAGGCTGAACTTGCTGCTTTGTATCAGTTCGTATCGCAGATAAAAAGACGCAAAGTGCGTCCTTGTCGTCTTGCTCTGATCTCTGTGTTTCCCTCTGTGCTGCACACAGATGCTGCAGTAGTTTGTTTGGACCCTAAAATGTGTTCGCAGCACAAGAAAGAGGGGCGTGGTCTCCCACGTTTGTGACCTTCGGTTTCCGTGTCCACACGAGGACCCGCCCACACTCATACGTAAAGGAACAGTTCACAAAGCACGGTGGAAACGCAGGCTCGATCTTAAGCGCTTCGCCGGTTCATTGAAACCAGCACCAGCACTGGCACAAGCACCGGCACAAGCACCGGCACCTCGGCAGTGGGAAAGCAGCAATGGTGTCATTTGGCCTCCAAAATTCCCATCTGATTGCCATTTAATGGAGCATACACTGCCATGAAAATTCATGATTTCTTAGTTGTTTGCACATTTGTCACAAATCAAACCAACTTGAATATTAGGCAAAGATAATTCAAGTAAATATAAAATAAAAATTTTAAATGACGATTTAATTTATTAAGGGAAAAAGCTATCCAAACTTATCTGGCCCTAAGTAATTGCCCCCTGAATGTTATACAATCCTTGGCAGCAAGGACTGCAATCAGGTGTTTGCGATTACTGCCAATGAGTCGTTCACATTGCTGTGGAGGAATTCTGGCCCACTCTTCTTTGTGGAATTGTTTGAATGGTGCCAAAGCATCATTGTCCTGTTACATAACCTACGTGCTCTTGCACTTCAGAGTACAAACTGACGGCTGGACATGTTTCAGTAGAGAGCAGAATTCAGTTTTTAAATCAATTACAGCAAGTCGCGCAGGTCCTTTAGTGACAAAGCAGCCCCAGAACGTCACACTACCACAACCACGTTCGACTGTTGGTGTGACGCTCTCCCATGAAATGCTGCGTTTGTTTTATAGCAGATGCAAAAGGATGCAAACCTTCCAAAAATTTCAACTTTTGTCTCATCCACAGAATATTTTCCCAAAAGTCTTTTCGTGCTGTCATGCCTGGAACAGTCAGTCTAGCTTTGGCATAGGTGAACCTACACAATATTAGGCAGATGGTTTTAATGTTAAGGCTTATCAGATAAATAGCTTTAAGTCCCTTTCCACAGTGCCAGGCTATAATTATGGCGGTGATGTACTGAGTTTCTTTTTAATTTTATTTTGCACTAAATACATTAAAAACTCAAGAATCTGACTGTGCAGTTGAATTTTAATCATCATTCCCATACATTTGATCCAAAAATTTCAATAGATCAATCCCTGAGCACCACCTCATGAATGTTTATAGTCATGGCTATCCTTAATAGTCTAGTTTGCTGAAATATCAGCAGGACGGTCCGAGTGCACTGGGTTTCTATAAAGTGTGATTTTTTTTCTCAGTAGCTAACTCGGTGGTGCTCAAACCATTTCCTGTGTACCTTCAGAAGCTGAAATCAACACATGGAATGACCTCATCTCCCAGTGAGATGATGTGTTGCTGCATCTCAGATCGTCTTTTTAATCCTCTGAGGTGCGAGTCATCACGAGCGATAACCCCAACTCCTCGTTAACCTTCCACTTTAGAGAAAAGCAAAACAGACTTTTTTCTCTTTAATAGTTTGTATTGTGTGTCAGTCAGAATGATTATTTTCTTTGCTCCCTGATTGCCAAGACAATTTCATCCAAACAAAAATGACATATTCTGATTGCCTTTAATTTGAGCTAAAGTTAGGGTTAAAGTTGAGGTCGTCACTGACGAGGACTCGGAGCGTTAACGTCAAATTACTAAAACAGCTGGTACAGAGTATGAAATGTAAGCTACTATCTATCTGCTTCATAAAAAGCAGCCATTAAAAACTCATTTTATACTGTATGTACTCGTCAGTTTATGTGTATTTGTAGAAAAATAGATTTCTCCTTAGGTTGCTACAACCCACAAATTCCCAGAGACAATATGAGGAGCAGGTCCTGCATGTACTCAGTGGCTCTCCCTGCTCTGAATTTACCTGCAAAATAATAATGGAGTTTCATGAATCCAGCCATGAATTATTACTTTATACTGATTAGATTATGTCAGAGATTATTTTAGAGGACCTCTGCCTCCAGCAAATATTTGTATAACTGAAACTCCAGCCTGTCTGCCGGCTCACTCTTTTTTCTTCACTTCAGCAGGTGATCCTCTGATGGTTGCCTGGAGTCTCCTTTTTTGTTGGGGGGCTGTGGGTGGGGGGAGGAGAAGCTCGCCTGCCCATTTTCTTTCCCCTTCTTCCCTCTTCTGTGTCTGTATATGTATGTATGTGTCTCCAGAAAACAATCGGATAAGTGGCATCCTGACCTCGCAGACGGAGCCCTACGACCTGTCTTTCTCACGCTCCTTCCAGAGCCTGTCACATCTGCCGCCCTCCTACGAGGCGGCCGTCAAAGCCGACCTCAGCCGATTCTCGTCCCTGAAGAAACTCAGTAGGTCCAAGTTCACTGCAATAATGCAAGAGTAGGCGCCCCGCCCTGGTCCAAAAGCCTTGCATGATAAAAAACGCTGCGTTAAATGTGCTTTCCTGACTCCTGACCGGGACTTACTGAGGGGCCCTGAAGCATTTCAGATGTGAAAATGACTTGCCTGCTGCACTGAGGACATCAAATTGTAGAAAAAAATTCCCCACAAACATTTTCTGGAGATGTTGCAGCTTCCTGTTGAGTGTTTATCTGAGTGGACTGAGGGCGCGTTGAATCAAAATCAGAAAGTATCCCCGTCTCAACTCTGATCTGTCGTGAAACCAGCTTACTCATCTAAAACAAACAAACGTCATCGATATTCCCCGCTTGCCTCAGTTAAAGGGAGCGGCCACGACATCTCTCGGCACGTATACGTTAAGCGGGTTCTTGTGCCTGGTCTCGCTTGCTATTTATTTAGCGTTTCTATGGTGGATTTCTGCTGTGTAATGAGCTCTCATCTCATCGTATTCTCTAAGTGAAACACAAATATTCCTTAAGGCTTGTGTAGTTTCATCAGGACTGCCCCAATTCACTGCTGGCTTACAGTCAAAATGAAGGATGATGATCTACAACTCATCCCGTCAGGGGTCACCCTGCACCGGCTCCCACTCAGTGCTGCCAGGCACCATTTCAGACTACACGGTCAAACGAGTGTGCAGGATGAAGTATTTACTGGTTCTTAGTTGTTTGGGGGATTCTGAAAAGCATTTGAAGAATGCTTGTAAGAATTAACATAATAGCTTTTGATGGGCTGTAAAACAGAACCAAATGAATTCAATTGCCAGAGATAGAACCCCACCAAAGAGACACTTTTGAAATGGAAAAATATCCTTCGGCAGTGTCCTTCAGTCTTTCCAACTTTCTTTCTGCTTCCAAAGCAAATTATTTGTTGCAGCAAATAGCCAAAAGGCTCTGCTGTTTCTTTTTGTTACTCAACTAGTGTCTGCACACTGATAGATCATGTTGGATTGTGCTGGAGGGAACATCGAGCAGAGTTTTCATTGTTGAGATAATAAAAGAGAAGAATGCTACTGCTTATTAATGCAAATTGGTATCAAACTGAAGAGAAAAAAAAAAGCATTTAGCCCATTGCAGCGCAGGACACTATATATCATGAGTTATTCATTCAGTCTGTGGTAATATGGTTGATGAGTTTGCAATGTGCTGTCCAAATCTTGAAGACTATTATGCTTGAGAAAGGAACATCTTGTTTTTATTATCTCTCATAATGAATCGATTTGCAGCAAGCACCCGTGACTCGGCACTGAAGGGGATTTGGCTGAGAGTAATTTGGACAGGTGGTGTGAACACTGCTGTACCATTATTGAAAAAGACAGACTGAAAAGCCATCTACGAATTCTCAATAAGGTGGAGAGATCTGCGCTCGTAATGTCCTCCCACCATCAGTGGCACCGGCTCACCTCTGTCTTATTGTGAGGGTTAAACGTTCACGCGCAGGCATTTGTTCACAGACTTATAAATGTTTCCATTTTTGAATGGTTTATCCTGCTGTCTTCATGACAAGGTGTCAAGTTTTTGTAGATGTGCATCACTTTTGTGTGTACGTGGGGGGCGGGGTGGGGGGAGAGACTCCATGCATGGGTTTGTGTCGTGTGGCATGATTTTAATGCTACATTCACTCCTATACTCTATTGTCTCTGCAAACGTATTCTTGTCTTGTTGATCTGCTTCTGAATGCATGTTATATATTTTTTTTTGGGTTGCACACAGGAATATAAAAGAAAAGCCCCCCCCCCACTCAAGTATATAGAAAGACTTGTAGTTTCACTGTTGATGTGATTGTGTAATAATCCTGTTAGATTTCCAGCATGTGTATATGTGAGGTGCCTGCGTGGTTCCCTCCATGTCTCTATATGAGTGCTTTTGTTTATAGACTTTCAAATGACCTTTGAAAAGTTATCCCCCACAGCCAGAACTGCCTGCAGAATTCCTGATCAAGTCTGGATATGTGGATGTTATGTGTCTAGCATGTAATGTGGTCTGACTGTGATCCTCTGCCTCTATTTTCTATTCCCCTCCATGAGCTTGGAAAGGTGAAACAAAATGGGTGCCCCAGCACTCCTCTGCATTGTGTGCCATGTTCTCCAATTCCACTTTATGATTTCTCCCCTAGCATTCTGTACTTACCCGTGTGTTCTCCGTCCTTCGCTCACCTCTTCACTTCATGCCTTTTTTTTTTTTTTTTACTTCTGTCTCCTCTGCAGCAGATAAAGAAGTCGAAGACTACTACACTCGCAAGCGCCACCTGCCCGACCTGGCAGCGAGAGGCACTCTTCCCCTGCATGTTCTCAAAATGAGTCAAGACCAGGTGGGTGCACAAGTGCTCCCTTTAAGAGTGCAGGCTTCAAAACAAGGTCGTGTACTCTGGAGTTTTATGCCTCTATGAGGCACAAGTGCCATCTCCAAGTTTCCAGATTTGAATATGTTAGAAGTTATTCTGCACTAGTGGATGGCAATGCCTTTTACCTCTCAGCTTATGAATGAACTCACCTCATTCATCTTTTGCTCAATAGCACCGGGAACAACAGCAGAGTCAGCCCCCCCAGTCCTCCGTCTCCCAGGCCCCTCCCCAGTCACAGCCCTCACAGCAGCAGGCGCAGCAGAGGCAGAGGCCCCGTCGTGTCCAGAGGGCTATGTCCCAGGACCGCGTCCTGTCCCCTCAAAGGGCCCCACAGCAAGATTACAGCATGTCCTCTAATGGTATGTCCATGTACGGAGGCAGGATCCTGTCAGATGAACAGCTCCTATCTGCTGAACGTCTACGATCCCAAGAGCGTCTTCTTCCACAGGACCGCCACACCTCCCAGGACCGCCTCTACTCCAAAGACCGCATATACTCCAAGGACCGACTCCTGTCGCAGGAACATCTTTATTCAAAAGACCGCCACTACTCCCAAGATCGCCTCTATTCACAAGAACGTCTGTACTCACAAGACCGCCTCCTATCCCAGGATCCTCTGCTCTCGCCAGACAAGCTGATGAGGTCGCTGAAGCGCGGCATGGTCAGCAGCATCTCTGGTGGGTTTTATGGCAGTGACAAGTCAATGTCACGCGCCATCTCACACACAGACGTGTTCATTCCAACTACGCCTCTAATGGATCGCTACAAGATGACCAAAATGCACTCCCATCCCAGTGCCTCTAACAATAGTGGTGGTGGAGGCAGCGGAGGTGGGGTGCAGGGAGCGGGAGGCAGTGGGCACTCCAACACCCTAGCCATGAACCAGACAGCAAATAAAAGGCAGGCATTTGCCTCGAGACGGACTCACACTGTGGAACAGCTCCACTACATCCCACAGCACCACCAGCAGCCACAGCAGCCACAGCACTACCGCACAGGCAGCAAGACTGAGGTGACTGTGTAACTGTTCAGGAATACTCACTGCTGAGTGCCAGGGGCTCGGGTTGCTTGGCCTTCTTTTAGAGTAGGACGGTGGCAATTTTGCTTTCTTTAATCGAGGCTTCTGCCAAGTCAGAGATTCCAGGGCCAAGAACTTCCACTAACTTACTGTGAGAGACCGGGAAAACGAGTTACACTGTACACTGCATACACAGGCCCAGCTAGATCTGAAGCCAGACGAGGTGATGGATGGGGAAGGTGTAGTATTATCCAGCTAACTTGCCTACTATTATTTCCACTGTCTTGACTACCCTATTCGTCCACGGGCTTTGGCCTCATCCTGTGTATGTTTTAGTGGGAAGGCACTGTTTGTGTCTGTTCATGCCTTTATCAGCCCCCCTTTTGTCCAACAAATCTATTCTGTGACCTTTTCCGGCAAATCTTAAAGGGCTTTGCATGGTTAAACACAAGAACCGATTCCTCCGTGACTTCTGTTGTGCGACATAACACCACCACAGGTGATGAACTAGAATGAGCCTGTAATAACTTTATAAATATATAAATAAATGAAAAAAGGAAACCATTTGTATGCCCTGTCCTACTCATAGCTGTAGAGAATCTCAATGAGAGAATTTGAAATGGATGTTATCAGCACTTCTATTTGGTGCCTCTGATAGATGTTCTATTTCAAAAAAATGAAGTGGTTTTGTGGGTTACAAAGCACAATCAATAAAAAAATATTATGTTCTGTTTTTATTATTTTGAATTTGAATATCAATGGCTAGCTTGTTTTGTTCTTAAAGCAATGGCTTTTTTTCCTTTTTCTTCTTTTTTTGCTTCCAGTAGACGATTGTAAATAAGCTATTCTAGAAGCAGTATTATGGACAAGTCTGTACTGGATGGACTTTATATTAGACTGTCTGTTTTCAATAGATTCTTAAAAAAAACAACTATAAACCATCACTGTTTCGTGAGTTCAGAATAGAAACCCACTTAACCGAATATTTGACAGGATAAATTAATACTATACTGTGTGTGTCTTTGCAAAAACTGTTTGTAGGAGGAAAAGTGAATGAATGTGTCATATTTGGATGTAGACTGTGTTCCATTGACATCAGAAGACTTGAACATCATGGAAATGGAATATAATGCTTGTCAAAGTAGGGTCAAATAAACCATCCATATTTTTCTAAACATGCAACATTGTTCTTTCAGAGGTGTGTGTCTGTTGTGTCTGTGTGTCAACATGTGATAAACTGGCAGTGGACAATAAGAACCCGTTTTCCTGGATGGAGTCATTTTTGACTCGGTCGGTGTTAATTGGAGCACCAATTAAGAGGCTTCACTATGCATCGCTATGGTTCCTGTGAAAAAAGGCCAGTGGGATTTTTCCACAGGGTTTTAGATTATTGCGGGACATGAAAGTTAATCTCCACAAAATAAAGCCACTTTAATCATTTTTTGGCACTGAATTGAAAAAAAAAATACACCACAGCTGGACACCCCCTTATGTTCAGCACGATCACGCTGAACGTGTGCGACAGCTTCTGTCGCCCGATTTAGCAAATATTCTGCGGGACACGCAATAGTTTGGAAGTTCATGAGTGGTGACTCAAAGGTTCAAAATGCTAACTCATATCCAGGTTTTAGAACTCATTCCTGTCACACGCTATAAAGCTGGAGGTAATGAAGAAAGTGTATTCTAAAGCTTGCAGCAACCACTGAAGCAAGTCCAAGATAACCGATATAACAGATGTCCCACTCATATATCACTGTTCATACAGTGCAGCAATAAAGATGAAGTAATATGGACTCATTCCATCACCTGGCAGTTCAATATTCAGGCTAGAGAAACATTCCTGTGCAGTAACATGTCCAGGATTGCACCACTTTTTAGTCACAACTAGTGCAATCCGTCCACATCCCCCTCCCTTACTGCTCATATTAACATCCTATCCACCTAAAAAGTCCTGAAGTACAGGATGTGTGTGTGTGGCAGCATCTCACTAAGACTACACATGAAGCTACACTCAGTGTGCTCCCTCTAGTCTTCCTAAGCTCACTGAGCCTGTCCATATTATTATCCAAACACCTCACATTCCCCATGATGATGGCTGGAACAGCTCCAGCTCTGAAACCCTGTTGTTTCCTCCATAGCTCCTCCAGGATTACAGGCCTTTCTCAAGGCAACGGAACTGGTGAAAACTCGTTGCCAAGAGTGTAATGTGTAGCTAAGCCACTGGTGGACTTGTAAAAGTTGACTTTATAAGTCTTGTGAAATACGGGAAAAACCAAGTGTCTGAGAAGTGTCCTTGGAAAAAGACCAGGCACTTTCAAAAAATATTAGCCGTCTATCACAAGCTAACTCAAACCAATCGTATTTGGTATAAGAGATGATCAAAATCAGTAACTACTGTATTTCTGGAGTTTGCATTTCAATGCATAATCTTTAGTGCCGCTGTACAAAACTTTGCGCATAAATGGCACACCTCTCTCGTTTCAAATGAACAGTTGGTTCACGCTCACACGAGCTCTTGAATCTCATCTTTTGATGACACAGCCTTGGCAGGTAAGCTAAAGCTGCTGTGCAGTAAGCACTAACTGTAGATGCCAGGTGTTAATCTGGACTGCATTTCATTACTTGTATTTGACCATCAAAAAAACCAAAGCCTTCAGCAGTCCAGGAAGGAAACTCAAGCTGCACTGCATACATACAGAGGCTTATTTAACAAGTAAAATTTCCCGTCTATTCCCCAGGCATGTCAGTGCTGCTGCTGAAATGTTGTCGTTTCACGCCCCCATTTTTTATGTAACATATTTTTAGGGTGTGGTGAGCTTGGAGCCGATCTAGAATTTTCTGGCTGAACTACAGGGTCAGATCTCACCTAGAGGAACAAGTTAATGAAAAAAAGTGCAGAGCTGCTGAACAGTTGCAGATTTGAGTCCATGTTCACATTTTGGCATCCCTGAAATGACTGTTTGGATCTGATCCAGGAAAAAAAATAAGCATATTAAACAACTTGATGAAACAGTTTTGTTTCAATCCAAATGCAGAAGCTCAAAGATGTTTTCTATAAGCTCAATAACAGCAGTCGCCGCAGGAGTCGACATCTGTACATCCATCTTCTGTAAGCACATGTAAATATAATCGCTTTAGGCTGCTCGTTCAAAGACGTTCTGTGATAAAAGCACACAAGAAACATTCCTCAGAGTTTTTAATCCATGATAGCGTCACATCGTTGGTGCAGATTTGTCAGATCTCCTGCTCCACCACATCCCAAAGGTGCTCTACTGGATGGAGATCTTGTGACTGTTGAGGCCATTTGAGTCCAGTGAACATGCCGTCGTGGTCAAGAAACCAGTTTGTTTGAGCTTTGTGACATGGTGCGCCATCTTGCAGGAAACAGGCATCAGAAGATGAGCACACTGTGTTCATAAAGGAATGGACGTGGACTGCGCTACCACCTGAGCCGCGGCCGCTCCATGTGAACTGCAGCCTCGGTTTTCTTTTCCCAGCTGACAGTAGGTGTAGTCTGCTGCTGCTGTAACCAATTTGCTTCAAGGTTCATCCATAGATGTTCTTGTTGGTTGTAAGGAGCGGTTATTTGTGTTGCCTTCCTATCAGCTTTAAGTAGTCTGGCCATTTTCCTCTGAACTCCGACATTAATGAGGCATTGTCTCCACTCACTGGGTATTTTCTCTTTTCAGACCATTCTCTACAAACCCTATAAATGCCCATGTGGGAAAATTCCAGGAGCTCAGCAGTTTCTGAAATAATCAGACAAACCCGTTGGGCACCAACAACCATGCCACATTCAAAGCCACTTAAATCACCTTTCTTCCTTATTCTGAGGCTTGGTTTGAACTTCAAGAGGTAGTTTGGCCGTGAATGAAGTGGCCGGTGGGTGTTTGACTCTGGTCACGTTAAGGTGACTTTAGGCTGCTCATCCGATCAGACAGAAATGGCATGCTTGTGTTCTATGTTGCTTTTTCCACTGGGCAAAAGCAAAAATGATCTCTTTACTTTTAGCTGGGCGGTAATGACGTGCTGTTTGGATGATCTGAGCCCTCCCCTGCCCAAAGCTACACCCAGCCTAGCTGAACTGCAGTTAGGACCTGCAGATTAAAGCGGAGCTTTGTGTTCCAACAAGCAGACATTGGAAGTGGGGCCTGCATTTGCTAGTTGTAATTAGCTGTCTCAAATATGTGCCACCAGCTGACTTGTGACATTCAGTCATATTTGTTCAGGTGTGCAGTGTGGCTGGACAGTTTTCACTCCCACTCTGCTGATGCTATTTGTTGGTGCAGCCTGCTCCCCTATCTCAGCACTGTCCTGATGTGCTTTACTATTGGGATAGCTAATTGAACTAAGATTAAGGCTCACGTGCAGTATGTGAGCTTTAAAGGGGACTGGTAGCCGCAGCACAAGGCCTCGGTGCTGCTCATATCCTTTGAGAGCATAAATGATTAATTTTCTGATGTATCCGTCTAAAAAACTGTAAATTAAAGCAATATTAGCAGATTTAGAAGCCTGCAAATCACCTTTTCCCTGCTTGCTGGGGATATACTTCAACTCTCACCTAATATAGATGGCAAGACTTAACCTTGTCCTAAAACTGACCGGTCAGTGCCTAGTAGATACTCCCCTTTAATCACTGCAGCTTTCAGCTTAATGCTTTTTGTAGTAATATGAAAGCCACACTAAGAAAACACAAACTTATGTTTATGTGTAACGCAATCAGCAGGAAGATACGAGCATGTTTTTAGTTATCATTTTTCCAAGCAGATGAGACACACTAGCAGACATCACGAAGTTTTCAGCTGTTTGGACCTAGAAGCAAACACACACACACACACAGAACATTATACATAGAACAGACCAGGGGTTTGAATCCTGGCTCTTGCAACCAGTAAGGGTCCCCAGGCTAAGCCCCCCCATGCCACCCAAGCCTAACGTGGAACACAGCAGAGAGATGTAACTAAAGCCATACTGGCTCGGGCGCTACGCGGCTTAACAAGGTCTGTGTTGAGGAACCAGGACATACTGATGAGAGGTGTGCTACTGGAACAAGGCAGACATGGACAAAAACTGACAATATGGAATTTATGAAACGCTGCTATGCCAGGAAGCCAGTGAGAGAGGTTATATGCAGTGCATGTGGGAAGTACCTGAAGCTGGAAAAACAAACTGGAGCAGATGTGGAAGGTAAAGTCCAAAGTGGTCCCAGTGGTAATAGAAGCAAACTGGGGGTAGCTATATGTAACACATTTGAACCAAGATTACCCTGGTCATAACCAAGACATCTGTATATCTTCTCCTTAAAAATGAGAGATTTATAACTTACTGTCCCTCCTCAAAGGGGCATTTTTAGACATAAAGGTATAGTTTCTGTATTGTAAAATACTAGCTACAAAGAGTTCAGCTCACTTATTAAAGGATTTCTGTAATATCCTTTGTAGCTCTGAAGGCATTCATTCAAAAGCAGGAGTTTGTGGTGTGCACAAAGAATGTCTACACCCCCTGAGTCACTGTGGTGCAAGTGTATTACTCTGGAGTGTGAGTATTGCTGTTAAATGTGCTGCTGTTTGGATTTAGATCATTCTCTTTGAGCAGGTCTTGAACTTCATGGAATAATAACTCTGAATTTCTGGAGCACCCCTTAAAGTTTCTTGTTTCAGAGAAAAAGGTTGTTTTAATCAGCTTTAACAAGCAGTGCTGCATTTTATCTAATGGTGACGCCTTCTTAACCTCAATTTAAGAAGCTCACGCTGCACAAACATCAGCTCTGTCCCTGCCCACTGAGGTATTACAACCAATAAGATTATCCATGCCTCTGGAGCAGCTATGCCACAGAAAAATGTCTGTAATTACTGCTCCAATGTACAGGTTTGATTGTACACAGGTGGGGGTCACCCACCTTTGCTGACAGTATGTCACATCCAGGCACACGCGTTTAACTGACAGTTTCTGCGTGATCTATGGCACTTGTGGTTTTTCCGGGCAGTGCTCTCATTTGACATCTCAATTAAAATGGTTGATTTTGACGCCGGTCAGCGCAAATTCAAACCTTGTTTAAATTCATGGAAATCCATGGGTGTGAAGGACAATTCTCACAGCAAACAACAGCGCCTGAAACTCCTCCACAAACACACAAGTTTTTTTTCTTTTTTTTACAGAGCGAGAGCGAGAGAGAGAGAGAGAGAGAGAGAGAACAAAAAAAGCAGGAAAAAAGTTTGCATTTGCAATTTGCACTGATCCTTGAGCCCATCAGCATTTAAATGAAAATATGAGACTGCAGTCAAAAGGAATCAATGAATGGGAGAGCAGCAAAGGAGTGAGAGGAAAGATGGCTACAACAATCACTGCAGCCCGAGCGGTGGGAGGAGGAGGAGGCACAGAACATGGCCTTCCACATCTCATATAGCACACATTTCTTGTGTTCTGCATTTAATGAAAATATGTTACGGGAGCAGAGATCTTATTTTCCTGGTTAAAAATTCACCCTGCTTTTTTTTTTTACCCTTCATTTGTCCCTTGCTTTTATGAGCCCTGAGCGTGTGGTCGTGAGCGCTGTCACAGAGATTGTCGTGTCTGGATCTGAAGGAGACATTTTCAGCTTCCCTGTGACATTCAGACGATGTACTTTAGACATATAAAGAATAGAAGAAAGGCAGTGAGCTCTGTTCTGGATTTCATCTTCCTCACGGAAAGCTGCACCTTTAGTCTGCTGTGGGGGGGGGGGGGTACTGTATTTTTATACTTCTGGCCTGCAAACTCAGGTGGGATGAAAAAGATGGCAGGTCTGAAACCAAAATCGTGTAAAATGAAAAGCTCCCTGCTGCCCTCAGAGAACAGAGGGAAATGATTTATGTCGGGGTTCTCTTTTTTGTTTTGTTTGGTTTTAATTTAAGCTGCTGTGGATACCTCCAAAAAGGCTGAAAGAACATGACAGAGGCCGGCCCCTGCCGGCACATCCACGGTGTCGAGCAGACCTATAGTACACTGTGGAGTTCACTTCAGTGGCAATATGTTCAAATACATCACTCCTTCTGTTTCTTGAGCCAGCAGGTCCTCGTCACTCTTCACTGTTTTTTCCTCAAATACGAATACAATCTACCTGCTGCTCTTCAGAACGGCTGCCAGGACAACTCCACCTCCTTAATGCAAAACACACTAACGCGCGATGTGTAGCGCCGTACATGACAGCGCGCACAGAGCAGACGCATCACACAGGCGGGAAAGGTGGCCACGAGTAAATGTGGCCCAAGCCCTTCTCTTCCTCTTCTTGTTCTTCCTTAGGAGCGGCTTCTTTGCAGCAATTCGACCATGAAGTCCAGATTCACGCAGTCTTCTCTGAACAGCTGATGTTGAGACGTGAGTGTTACGTGAACTCTGTGAAGCTTTTCGGTGGGCTCTTATCTGGGGTGCTGTGAACTTGTGTTTTCTGAGGCTGGTAACTGATGAACTGATCCTCTGCAGCAGAGGGAACTCCTGGACTTCCTTTCCCGGGGCGGTCCTGATGAGAGTCGGTTTCATCATAACGTTTGGTGGTTTTTGCGACGGCACTCGAGGACGCTTCTTGAAGTTTGATCTTAGCTTCTTAAAGTAATGAAGTACTGTGGTCATGCTTTACTTAGTTGAGTAGTTCTTGCCATAATATGTATTAGAACATGACTCACTGTATACCAGCTCTACAACTGATGGTCTCAGACACATTAAGATTCAAGAAATTAACTCTTGACAGGCACAGCTGTTACCTGAAAGCCATTCCAGGTGAACACCTCATAAAGCGTTCATCTGAGAAGGAGGTGCCTACTTTGAAGAATCAAAAATATAAAACAGATTCTGGTTTGTTTAACACTTTTTTGTTTACTAAATAATTCCATATGTATTTCTTCATAGTTTGGATGACCTTAGTATTAATCTACAATGCAGACACTTTGAAAACATCCAGTGGTTTTCCATTATTTAATCTTTTGACTGGTACTGGATCTAAATAAACCAAATTAACGCGCTCAACAAACCCAAATTTAAATCTTAGACAATAAAGAGCTTCAAATTTATCATACAGATATTATTGTATGAGGTGGTAAAGATTCTGTCCTCGTGGCAATGAAACTGAAACAGATATTAGAGAAGGTGTTCAGCTGCATGACCAGTAAGTGGTGCCGATGGTGTTCAGGAACCATTAATTATGCACGTCCATTCACCACATTATTTAGATGACCAAACATGACGAACGTTGATTCAAACTGGATTCAAACAAAGACCAATTTCCACAGCGAGTCATGTGGATTCATATGCATTCCAACGGCTAGCAGTTCAATATTCAGGTCAGGATTACTGACCACTCAGATTAATATATCTGTGTCCAAAAAGTCACCAAGCCAGGTATGGTCACACTGTGGTCTGGGAATTACTGCGGCAGCGACTCACTGCGGCAGCGACTCACTGCGGCAGCGACTCACCGCAGCGCTCCATGAAACTCCTCTGAAACCCCATTGTTTCCTCTGTAGCTCCTCCGGGATTAAAGGCCTTACATTTAGCATAGCTGTCAGCGCAATCAGCTGGTGAAGATTATCGGTGTGTAGTGTGTGCTGGAAACAACAACAAAAAAAAAAGAGTAGCAGACTGGCAAAACAAAAAGTAGCTATTTCACCCTTGTATAAATCACCATGAGTAATTAATATCAACTTAATCAGGTGATAACATGAAAACAAATAAAAACAACAACAGGAGCTGCTAACAGGCTGAGACTCAGTACAGTGGCCAGGAAAAACATATAAATACATTTGCATTAACATATAAAATATTGAGATTTATTTTAAAAGATAAATTGCGGATCTTGTGTCAAAAATGCACATACTGATGATAATATTGTAAAAAATTAATTTCAAAACTATTGTTCTTTTTGTATACTTTTGGATAGATCACCTCAATGAACTTATTTTTTGCGTTTAAAAGAAAAAGATGACACAGTTACCAAAGTCATAGATGATTATCACGGTATTGTTACGTATGTATTAACATCCATGTAGATGCTGAAAATGACACACATCAATTAGTTAAACTGCAGGAATGTCTTAAAGACATAAAGGCCTGGATGACCGCAAACTTCCTGTTTCTAAAATCAGATAAAACTGATAAAACTGAACACTCTGCCCTACAAGCCTTAGAAACATGGTGTCAAACCAGATCCTTACTCTGGATGGCATTACTTTGGAACACTGTGAGAAATCTTGGAGTCATTTTTGACCAGGATATGTCCTTCAATGCACATATTAAACAAATATGTAGGACCGCTTTCTCTTATTTGCAGAATATCACTAAAATTAGAAACATCCACAGTTAGGGCTGGATCAGGTGACCCTGAACCACCCTTTAGTAGGCCTAGGCTGCTGGGGGGTTCCCATGATGCACTGAGTGTTTCTTCTGCATTCATCTCTTTTTCCTCTGTTTATACCCCACTCTGTATTTAATCATTATTATTAATCTCTGGCTCTCTTCCACAGCATGTCTTTTGTCCTGTCTCTCTCCCCTCAGCCCAACCAGTCGCAGCAGATGACTGCCCCTGGTTCTGCTGGAGGCTTCTTCCTGTTAAAAGGGAGTTCTTCCTTCCCACTGTTGCCAAATGCTTGCTCCTAGGGGGTAATGTTGACTGTTGGGCTTTCTAATTATTGTAGGGTCTTTACCTTACAATATAAAGGTGACTCTTGTGATTTGGTGGTATATAAATAAAATTGAATTGTGTTTTACTTGGTGATCAACTTATTTCACTCAATGAGATGCAAATCAGTTTATAACTTTTGTGTGTTTTTCTGGACTTTTGGTTGATATCCTGTCTCTCTCCACTAAAATGAAACTATCTTTATAAGAGAGCAAACTTACAAATTCAGCAATGGATCAAATAAATAATTATTTCCTCCACTGTATTCTCAAGGACATTTTGTCAACAAGGTTTCCTTCAAAGATAAAAAAAAAATAATCCCTGTTACCACAAACAAAGATGATTAACTCTTTACTGAACCTCAACAAATGTATCAAAAATCAAATTAAAGACGAGCTTCGATTAGAGATTTTCAGTGATCCATGTGAATGAGAAAGTAATTATAATAACTGCTACAATACTGGTGACAAAATTTTTAGTGTTTTAGTACACAAGTGCCAGCTTGAATGTGGACTGAGACAATCATATAATCATAGCCATTATGAGTCATTTGAAGCTTCTAACATGCACACAGTAGGTGCTGTTGTTGTGACTAGTTTGAGCCTGACTGCTCAAAACACCGTCCTCTCCGCTTATCTGCCTGCATGCAGGACCCAACCCCAGTTATTTCTGATAATCCACAGATTGTAGGCAGCTAACAGACATTTGTTTTACGACAGATGCCAGATTCAGATAAACATTTAATTAGCAACTCATCAGCTCTGTCAAAGCTAATTACCCCAGTTTCCAGCCAAAGCCAAAAACTGCTCCTCTCGCAGTTGGTTTGCATAACAGCTGAGTCTGCTGGCTGTGACAGGATATGAGGAGCCAGAGGCTGTGAGGAGACAAGACCCGCTTACGATGCTGTAGCAGGAATCTGAGTGTCTAATCCAGCCATTCTGCCATGGCTGAGAGTTGCAGGTCAGAGCAGTGGAGAGAATGGGTTAGATAGAATTACAGGCTGAGAAAACATTGCACTATTTATCAGCTTATAACACGCCTGTCATGGAAATTACTGCTAGTGAGATGTCTCAGCAGCACATTTCTCAGCATTCCGAAGGAGTGGGATGTGAGTTTTTAGGATGGGCAGTGGACACAGTCTGGCTGTCAAGTGGTTTCTGGGAGGTGCAGTGCAAAAAGAACACAGACGTGACCAGTGAAAGACATGACAGAAAGCAATGATAGCAGCCACCGAAGGATCGCAGGATTACCGACTGGATGCCCATCCCGATCATCTGTGCGTACACTCAACTTGTGGGGCATGTTTGCAGCACAGTAACGGACAAAAATGGCCATTCAAGACATCTTCACAGTTCTTTGTTGTTGCTGAGCTGTGGAATCAAATCGTCACGTTTGACTGAAATCAGGATCCGGCATGCTTACACATCATACACGCCAAGGCATCTCTATAACACGCCGTAGCTTCTCTAGACTGACCTGTAACCTAGCAACCGCGTGACACCTCACACAAGAAGATGATTAAAGGTACCTTATTTTCCATTCTGAGCATGAAGCCTTTGATAGATCCCCCCACCCCCGACTCCAGCATTCTCCTCCGGAGCACGCCAAGAACCCTCATATCACCTAGAAATATGAAATATGAATCGTCGTGCTGTTTTAGCCTTTTGAGACCAGGGGTCTGTAGCTGGCGTAGCAGGCAAAGCCCCATCATTAACTGCTCTGGAGAGCCGTTATGCATCTGGCTTTTCATGTCACACCAGGATAGTGCTGATCTGCAGGGGCAATTTGAAGATCATATTACGAATCTGCACTGCAAAATAAATAACACACTACTCAGCGCTTACATTCTAAGGTTAGCCTTTAAAAACTGTAACCATAAAGGGATTATTCATGTTCGTATCTAAAAAAGCTGTTTGTTACTGTCAAGAAACAGTCATAAGCTGACTGCATTTTTATTGTGCCATTACATTTAATCTTATTAAAGTCCCAGTTTATGACTGGTGCATGTTTACACTCTGTCCTGCTAATATTGAGAGCTTGAAAAAAGGCAAATGGACGTCTTTAGGTTGGCCTTCATTAAATCAGGAAAGAATGTCAGACACCAACCGGGGAACAGAACAACAAATGTAGCAGCCGTGTCAGAGAAACTCTGAAGAATTTTCTCCAAGCATAACATTCCAGTGCATTCCAGACCCAGCAACACCCCCAGACTGGTGCATCCCAAGGACAAAACACCCAAATACAAGCTAAGTGAGAGCGTACGAAGGCCCCGTCAGGACAACAGCATACTTTCTTCCTCAGAGGGAACATTCTGTCCCAGTCACCCCAAATTTATGTTCCAGTGGGTGGGGGGAGTCAAAGAGAAAATACCGGTCTGCGCTGATTTCCAGTAAACTCCAAGGTCGAGGCTTTCACCCCCCTCAGTGCAAACAGGTGTGGAGACTCAGCTGTACAGCTGCATTTAAAGGAGGAAGCACAGTAGAGGTGGGCGGATCGATCCAAATATCGATAATATCGATACCAACGTTGGTATTGATATTGATCAATACTAGTGTAATAAGATCGATACTGTAGCTTCAGGTTCTCTCCTGTATGCAGCGCTGAAGTTTGATCAGAGATGCGAGCTGACTGTCTAAGTGCCGCTCCTCCCACAGCACAGAGCAGGCACACTTTGCTCCTCCCCTCCCTGCAGTGTTTTGACATCATACTGTCACGTGACATGTAACACATTTTACTTGGAGAAAAAAAGGAATCTGTCAGCACTCCTGGCCACGCGATTTGATGTAAAAAAATATTAGACAATTTGGCCCTTTAAGTTACTTTTTTGATATTTTGCTTTCCCCTCCAATTAAGAGGAGTTATCAAAATGTCAAAAAAGCAACTTAAAGGGCCAAATTGTCTTATATTTTTTACATTAAATCGAAGGCCAGAAGTAGGGGGCGGGGCCGGAAGCGTAAATGTTTTATAATGTTGTGGAGTGATAATTTAGTACAGCTTTTTTATTTAAGGAAAAAATCCAGAAAATTATTGAATGAAGGGATATTTTTATTACATTTCTGTATTATACTTTCTACACATTCTAACTGAAAAAAGTTTTAATTTGTTCATGAATGATAATTTTGTACACTTTATTTAAGAAAAAAAATCCAGACATCACAATGTATGAGGAGAATTGTTTTGTTGCTGTTCTATTGTTTCAGAACAAAAACTTTTTTTTTGATAAAGTATTTTCTATTTACCTATAAACTTTGCCCAATTCTATTCTGGCTTTTAACTAATTAATTATCCAAAGTAAAGAAAAAAAAATCACAAAACACTTAAACTTCATGAAAATTTTTCATAATTATTAAAAAGTATCGGTATCAGTATCGTCGATACTGGCCCTGTATTTACTTGGTATGGATGATACCAAATCTTGCAAACACAAAGGTGGTAGTTTACCACACGACCTTTCTTCACACCATGGCTCATGTGACAACTCAGGTGATCAATAGTGTGACGGTTCGCTTAGGTTTGGTTTTTAGGGGAGCCAGCCAGGTCTCTCCTGACATCAGGATTCACAAAGGATGCAAGTTACAAAGACTTAACACCCTCATACACAGAATAAAAACTCAGGTTTGACACAAGCACAGGTCATTTTTCAGAAAACAGAATCACTGGGGTTTTCTCTCCAACCAAGAACAAAACAGGAAGTGCGCTCCTCACTTTCAAACACTGTGCGCCACCTTCGGCTGTCAAATCCACCCAAATCACTAACCGAAACACTTACCATACCAGGGCCTGTATCATGCTGTCCAGTCCAGGGTTGTTACCTTTATCCCGGCAGTTCCTCTCAGCTGGGTCCCCATCGCCAGGTTAAACTATCCACGGAGCTCCTGAGCCAGGCGTTCACTTGTCGCGTGTTCGGCCGAGATCGTTGCGGATAACGGCTTCTTTGCCGGCCGGTGCCACACTGAGCCCTGGTCCGTAAGTAACGTAGTACGGGGCTGGGTTGAACACTGCAGGGCCAAATCTGTGGCATCCCATTGGTCGGCACCCGGAGGGCGTGAAGGTAAGCTCATGAAAAAACAAACACAGGTGGCCATAGTGTAAAGGACGGCTGTCAGGACCACCTCCAAGGGGACAACCCCCACTAAGGGTTTATTACCCGGGACTCTCCAGCAGCTGTAGGAGTGAAGAAGCCTCTCAGATGAGGGGAGAAACCTCTTCAGGAACCTAAAGAACTCCAGTTGCCTTCTTCAACCTCTCAAAACTACCATCACCTGAATGAGTGAGGCCCTGCACAGCCTCTGTTCCGTCCTTACAGTTTACAGTCCAGTCAGATGAGACAGCATTAGCCAAATTCTTCATATACTTTAATATACAGTACACACATTAAAAAGGCCTGATGTCTATTGCCCCAGTATAGCTCTATGGATTGTCACCGGCCTATAATATCAAAGCATTTACCAAATGAACTGCCATGAAATATAGTATAGTTAACCTTGGTGCCCAGATCATGCATCCTTATGACTCCCTGACCTTTCCTCTAGCCCCTCAGAATGAACTGAATCTGTGATATCCAAACTGGTCCAAAAATGTAGTTTCCAAAAATAATGTCATTTTCTGCCCGAGCTGTACTTCTTTCTGCTCATGGCCGAATGTATCAGTCCCAGTAAAATTATTTTGTGTACAGATGTATGATGAATATGAGCCAAAGGTGCAGACACTCAGCTTTATTTAGGAACTGCATTAACCATTTTAATGTTTTGAAAATCCTTTGTAATCACTGGTTGCCTTTCCTCTGTGTGACGCTTTGATAGGCTGTCATCAGATGTTTGTTCGGGTCTTATCGCGAACAGATTACTGTCTTTGTGTGTTCAGTTTTACAGTCTTTACAAAGTGAAATGCAGCTTGACTCCATTGAGGTCGTATGAGTGGCTCAGCTGCTGCAGAAATTTCCAGCATTTTCTTTGAAAAGCTCCTGGGTTACTCTCTCTGTATGTTACAGATGTGCTGCAGTATTGCTCTGTGGACTTCATAATTAATCCAGTTGCTCAGCGACACTGGAGACCACATCACGCTGCCTCCTCTGTATTTTATGGAGGGATCAAAGGTTGAGCAAAGCCTTCTGCAAACTTGTATCTTCCCACCATTCTAGTGCAGACTGATACAGAACACTGTTCCACAGCTGGCCTGGCTTTTTCAGAAATCTGTTTGGTCTTTTATTGTTGATGCTCAGGAACAGTTTGCAGCTTGTGGTAAACCCTCAGTATTTTGTCCTGTGAAGGCTTCTGTTCATGGGTAACCTGGAGTCTTCCTCACTTGGCTGGATTTTGTGAAAGGATTTCTTTAATGAGGAGAGGATCCTGTTATCATCCACCAGTGCTGTCCTCCATGGACACTCGGCTCTCGTTAGTCTTTATTTGAGAATGGCGTGCTTCACTTGAACTGGGATTTCCTTTGACCGCATGTTCTCGATTCACAGAAGTGGCTTTCAATGCAAATGCCACACTTGAAACCATCTCTAGATCTTTAACCTGCTTAATTTATGAATAAATAATTAAGGAATACTCCACACTTGTCCATAAAAAAATGTGAGCTTTTTGCAGAAAACAGAATCAATATACAAAAACCCTGCCTGCAATTTCGCAACTGTTAATTCAATATTTTTTCTAAAACCCTTGAAGTAAAGTGGAGACACAGCACTGAAAGCCCATGGTCATCATAACTGTAACTTTGTAGAACACGGCTAAATGAACACGGCCTTTGGTTAGAAATTAAAAGCCTGCTTTCCTTGTGTGAGATTTCAGAGCGCTGCCACTATTGTGACAGCAAAAGTCTTCTAAGAATGCAAAGCTTGACAAATAGAGCATTAGCTACTGAGGGAGACTGAGCTTCACTGAGGGTCAGTCGGATAACGTCACACCACATCAGAGAATACCTCTGGCACGGACGCTGCACTGCAGGCCATGGGCCACACTGCAGTGGCCTGTGCACCAAAGCAGGATATATTTTCATAATGGCAACTGAAGCTGTACTCTGGGAGCCCTACATAAACCTCCTCACCCTGCATCATTGCTTTTCTCCTCCTACTTCCCCACACCTCCTCCTCATGTCTCTCTGTGTCTCAGCGGATTGTTAAGGCTCTCCAGTAACCAGATAAAGACGACACTGGTGAACCTGGGCTGAGACAGCAAGAGAACAAGAAAGAAAGGAAGACAGAGTTTTAAATTATAGAGAGAGTGTACGTGTCTGTACATGGGTGTATCTGTGAGATTGCACACTTTCTGCTTTGGAGAGGGTTTTTTTTTTTAATCTCAAATGTAGAGGAGGGAGGAAGAAAGGAGCAAAGTGGAAGGAGTAGGAAAGAGGAGAAAGAGTTGGTCTAAAGAGCTGGAGAAGAAGAGGCAGGACTGGAAACAGGAGATAGGCGAAATGACTGCACATTGGCACTCAAATGGGATATATCGTGGAGTATATGAAAATAAAGCCACATGTGCAATATGGAGAGGCAAGATAAAGCATCTTTATTCTGTAACTTTTCTGGAAGAAAGTAAAAATGAATAAAATATTTGCACATATATAAAATACATATATTTTGTATGTGGTCAGTTAAGATATGATTACGCTCTGAGAATATGCGTGCACAGTGTAGGTAGCTCTACTGATGTGAATTCAGTGAGAAAGTGTTAAATCGTCCGATAGTTAAATTTATTCTGTGATATTCCCCAATCAACCACATCTATAATAACACCTCCTCATACAGTGACTCACACGTACTTATTAGCAGAATTTCTTCACACACAGATGATCAGCAATTATAAAGCTTCAGGCCTCAGAAAGCTGCAACACGCAAAAGATCCATCGGTGCTGTTTGAGGCACTTTAGCATTTAGTCCTACTCAAAAGCACCGACAGGAAGTGACACATCACTTCCTGTCGGTAAATGCAAAAATGATTTACTGCCCCTGTGTCGGAAAACTGAAAAAATGGGTTGAATTCTTTTTAATAGACAAAAAAAAAAAAGCTTCACCTTTCACTTTTCAACCCTTCCAAGCTGCTGAGCTCTGGATTTTTGTCAGATTGTCTGGATTTATTTTCATAAGGGCTATACATACACAAAAACAGATATCCATCCAGCTAAATTCGGAACAGATCGTGCTGTTTCTGGGCTAAATAAGATAAGTAGTGGACCAGATTGAGCCTGGAAAATTGGGGAGGGGGGGGTTGTGGTTAGCACAGTAGCTCAAAAGCATTTTGCTGTCACAGAAGTATTAAATTAATGATGAAGAATTTATGTTATGCTCTCCTGATAGATTTAATATAGGAACAGAGCATGGAATAAAATTGTCAGACAGCCCAGAATTATAGCCGTCATAGATGATGAGCTCAAAAAGAAAGAAAAAAAATGATTTGAAGCTCCTCAACAGCCTGACAGGAGAGAGGGTAAGACTGTGACTGATTTACAAGATACGCTAATGTGGGTTTTACATGTTGCCATTTTTCATGCCACTTATATGAAAGACGGACTCGCTTCTTCTTTGATCGAAGAATATCATATGGAAACTTTCCCCACAGGACGAGTGTCACACTGACACACTCTGTAGGTCCTACGCTCGAGATTGGAAAGGAGGTCTTATAATCAGGGTTGTCACATGATCACAACGGCCGTGGCCACAGTATTGCAGTGATGGCACATTCAATTTCTCGTCATTTCCCAAGCATCTCTAGAGTGACGGGCTTTAAATACCACCATCATTACAAGGACTGCAAACGAGCAGAATGAGGGGACAGCCTGCAAGATGAGCATGAGGTGACAGGAGCGGCTTAGCTAGCATTGGCACTTGCAAGTAAATGTGCTGGCATAATTACAGTTAGCCTTTCGTGGCTGTACAGGCGTTTATTATTATGCTACCATAATGACCCCTCTAGCTGGAGCTTTAACTGCTCACATTTTTTTAATTAAAAAATGTGAGTCTGCGATGATAGATTATCCATTCTGGTTGGTACTGGTGCAAATATTTGGCTCAGTGACAAAGAACACAACACACTACAAGTTTAGTGGAAACATTGTGGCAAATCTGAGCTAAATGCATATAAAGTCAGCTCAGTGAAGCACTACTCTTATTGGCACAAAGCAATATTCTTCTAAAGTTACTAATACTGCCTACTGACTGTTAGCTTCCCTGCTAGTGTGGCCAGTTTCACAAAGAGATTTTTATTATAGATTAGATCAAACAAGCAGATGTCTAAATTCAGTGATTCTACAAAGCACCCAGACCTTGGATATCTTAAGCAGGACAAAGGTGAAATGAATAAGGGGTGAATCAAGACTTTCTTTAAAAGCTCAGCTGTGTTTGTCTACTAGAACAGGAAAAGGTTAACAACACACAAAGAAAAATGGTGGTCAGTGTCAGAAGAAAGGGTTACATTAGTCCACAGAAAAACGAACATTTTAGCACGGGCATGTTTATGCTGACATGATAGCCACTCACCACATGGGCTTCATAATAAAGCAGTGCCACAAAGAAACACTGGGTTATTTAGCCAGGGGTAAGGTGTCTTATTTTTGTCTTAAAGTTAGTGAGTCTTTATTTTTGTGAAACTCTGGAATTTATCATCAATGAGAAAAATTAAGAATGGTCTAAAGTATCTTTGTGAAACCGGCCCGGAGTCGGACCGAGAAAGGTTGTAGCAAAACTTCCCCTGAGTGCTTTGAAGTAAGGAAATGTGTGGTTTACTACCAACGACATACACATTCCCACTTTAAACTATTTCGCCCTAGTGAGATCTGAAGCAGTCACTTCATCAGCAACATCAGCATGTTCATCTTAACCCCGTCTAGATCTGTAGAAGCAGAGCCACACCAGCTAAGGTCCACTTGGAGGGGTTTTCTTTGGTCTTCAGGTTAAAGGTCCAAACATATGTGGGTCCCCTCTGGTGGGTCTTATAGACAGGACACTGGTAGGCATTTCTGTTGTCCTGTTTGTCCACAGGGATCGCCCTGATGAACATTACCGGCATGGCTGGGGCGAGCTCTTTCAGACGGGCGTCCACAATCATGCCAGTCTGAAAGGAACAGAAACGAAGAAGTAAGGCAGGGAGGGAGGGAAAAGTTATGCAGTGGGAATGACAACCCAGTCAACCACAGACGGGAACATTTCACAGAACTGGAGGAAATTATAAATTAGTTTGAAGTGCAGTGGAAACTTTGCCTGCATTTAATAATCGTCTGCTGGAGAAAGAAAAGAAAAGAAGCCGTTTGAGTAATCTTGGGTTGGCATAAGTAAAGTTAGACTTTGCCGAACACAGTTTTGTGGCACCCTTGAAAAGTGGTGAAAGTCAGGACAGCCTGAGCTGAAGTCAAGCTACCCTGGCTTAGAATCCACGCTCTCTAAACACTGAAACAGAGTGGTCTGTCTCATTAATTAATCCTTCTACAATTAGCTCCGGACAAACAGAAGTTTCTCTGTGCGTGCACGGTGACTTTCAGGAATGAAAGTAAATCCCGATGACTTTGGAAAGCTCAGAGGACAGAACGCAAAATGCATCTGCAACTGCTGTAACACGCTAAAGAGATGTTAAATACCAATAACCTGATGTCTGTGTTTACACTGTTATTACGCTAGCAGATACCCATTTTTATTGTTTAATCTAACAACATATTAAAAGGATGAAACAGGACAGCAATAGCTGGTGCCTATCACAAACACACATCTGCTCATTGTGTATATCTGCATTTTCCATCACTCCACATACAGTGTGTTAATTACATACAGTATCTAGCTGTCTAAGGCATCTGAATCCTCTGTGAATAAAATGTAAGGCTCATTGATGTAGACCAGGTTTATCGTAAATCTTTAACTTTTACTGCTGCACGGACCTGTGTCCAGATGGAGCGCTGCATACTCTCCCATTCACACTCTGCTACTCCCTGCCAGTGGCACAGAACTGGCCTTGGGGCTGAGAGGAGGAGGAGGAGGAGGATAGCTGTATGAGTGGAAGCTGCCCGGCCCGTATGTCTGCCTGTCTATTTGCCTGTGCCTCCAACTTTAATGAAGAAAAAAGGAACCACTCCTCCAAAGGGTGATCTAAGTGCTCAAGTGCACACTCTGCACATTCCCTAATTAAGAAGTCTGCTGGGATGCACCTTGAAAGCTGGGCACATATGCAGAGTTTGAATGTATGGAGATAGATAGAGCTCTGGGAAGCTGAGTAAAGTGCTGCGCTCCAAGAGCTGAACACAAGCAGGATGCAAAGCAGAAAATGAAGCCACAAAGGAAATGTGATGGTTCTCTTTTTTGGGGGGGGGGTAATAATGTTCTTGACTTTACTTGGCTCAGTTTAAAGGTGCATTCTGGGTCAGCTCACCTCATTTTCTTCTATCTATAATCCACTCTCTGAGGCGCTTGCAAGTGAAAGTGTGTTGTGTTTGTTTTTGTGCATAGACCTTCCATAGTGACTTTGCAGTCATACAAGAAAATCAATAATAACTCGTGTACCTGTGTGTCCCAGCGTGCACCCTCCATGTACAACCCATGTATGTAGGCCCCTTCACGAGGTGGAGAACCGAAGTCCTCGCGATTCTTCTTTGTGACATCACACTGCAGACACATACTGTCCAGGGGCCACTCATTTCTGCCACACAAGCACCGACAGATTTGCTGTTAAAAAGTCAAATGTTTGTTTCCATCATGTTTTTATATCCTAATGCAGAGCAACCCTACCTTCTTGCTATAGCCTGCATAATGGCTGTGAGGAAAGACTGGGGGTTGAAGAAGCCAGCCAGCCACACTACAGAAGGTAAGATGAAGTCAGCTGACCAGGCTTCCAGCTCCCTGATCCTGGCCAGCAGGTCAGTGAACCACAGGGCCAGGCCAGACATGGAGGGATATGCCCTTTTGGTCCAGCTCTCTGGCACCGTGTCCAGGAAGACAGCATTCTGAAGGTTCTCCATGTCACTGGTCATGGTCAGCTCTCCCTGATGGGTGAAGGTCACAGTAATTCATTGTGAAAAGTCTTTTAAAATATACTGTAATATATTTGGAAGAACAAAATAAATCTATATACCAGCAATGTTCCTATGAGTCCTCATCACATCAGACAAAACAGCTCTCTGAGCTTGCTAGCCTGCTAACTAGATCGTCAAAAACAGACCAATCATCTCTCACTGTTCTTTTTTTCTTAGTTCGCCTTTCTTTAATTTCTGCTACACATTGACATTGGCACAGTCGGTCTCTGTTGCTACGATCATACTGCTAAATAGAAACATACGAATTATCCAACAATCAATCTGAATGATGATCTGCTGGGTTTGGGCTTTAGGCTGTGTCCTCTGCGGTGTCTAAAACCATGAGCCAGGAGAGGAAAGGAGGGCATGTTGAGAGGGTTGCAATCTGTGCAAGGTTAAAAAGAAACACCAGCCAGTATTCTTCTATCCTGTTTATCCTCTTCTCCAACAGTTTCTTGCTAAGAGCTTCAGCCATCATTGCTTTCACTGTTTTATTCAGGGACTACCTTTCTTTTAAGAAAAAATTAAAAGGAGGTCAGAATCACAGATTGCATGAAAAGAAAAATACACTCTTTCAGCAGAACTACTTCTTCCTCTCGTGTATCACTGAGGAGCGACAGGAAGGAGATACAAAGCGTATTGCAGGACAGAAAGGGCTGCAGACAGCTGGTTAGCTAAAGCCTCAATCACACAGGCCTAGAGACTGGTCTCCCTGACTGGCTGGAGAGTGGTGCAGGAGATTGCTGGCTGTTGCTGGGTGAAATTGACCACAAAGAGGGTGCTGCACCAAAACATTCATTGTGATGTCTTTGGTTGGTGAGGCATTGCTGTGGGCGCCTGTGGGTTGCATGGAAGACACTGACTTGTTTGTGAACACTCGATAACTAACAGACAGAATGCTAGCAAACCAGTGAGGGGTAGTAAAACTTGAAAAATGTAATGTGAACTGGAAACACTGGAGAACATCTGCTGTAAAAGTAAAAGTTGTGCTTTAGTGTTGAAAGCAACATGTTTCAAAAGATGCAAGATGAATGGGCTCTGTTTCCAGTTTGCGTTGCACTCCTCATAGCTTCACTACTGCTCAGCAAGTAGTTGGGGAGTGTTTGCAGACCAACAGGCATCTTCAATATAAACTACAGGTGGCCTTGGTAATCTGCTAGCAACCAAAGCAATCACAAAGAGGTTTTCAGTGTGGTACCGTATACCATTGTGTGACCAATTTTAACTAGCAACAGTAGGCAGTCTCCTGCAACCAATTGCCAGCCAGTTGTGATACCTAATACCTATTTTTCCTTAATGACCAGTGGTTACGGGGGTCACTGACTGGTCTCAAGGCCTGCGTGACAGATTTCAGCGAGTGATTTCACAGAAACCACCAGCAACCACTCACAACTGGTCGTCCCTAGTGACCTGTAGTTGCCAGGTGGTCCCCAACTGGTCTCTAGGCATGACTTCCTTAGCTACCACTGCAACACAATACTAACAGTGTCATAAACCACAGGAATTGGACCCCAGTGCAGGATTACAGGACAGGACTGGAACTTAAATGTAGCTTTATTGCAGATTCACACTGGAAATAATACACTGCAGCTACACTGAGCTGGGCAGCTCAAAGACAAAGAACTGAGGGACACACAGACAATATATACACAAGAGGTAACCAGGGGAGAGTGAAACCAGCCGGGGAGAACAGAGGCACACAAAAACCAGACCAGGGGAAGCAAAACTGAATAATGTCCAAAGGACCGCCAAAGTAAGACAGGAAGTAGACACAGAAACAGAAGACTTGACACAACAGGGAAGCAGGCACTCTTAGGAAGTACAACACAGAGAAGGTAGGGACACTGAGGAAGGGAACGTCTACACTGGAGGAACAAAACTGGACATAGGAAACACAAAGACAACCATGGGGACACAGAGGGGGGCAGGAACATTCAGGAAATACATCAGAACCCAAGGACAGAACTAAAGAACCAAAACCCTAGGAATATGATACAAAAATATACCAAAACTGCAAACCCTACAACAACCAAGAATCAAACAGAGACATAAAACTTTAAAGTCCAGAACTGAAAACGCTGGCTCATAGACCCAGGATGATGACAAGCAGCAGGCCGCGTGTTATTTGTTATTGACAATAGACAAATCTAATTTATTACTTCATTTTTTTAACAAATCTTTAAGATTATGTTGTTACAGTAACCACCAGAGCCTTGTTGGGCTGGTGATGTCACCAAAAATGTTTGCTGTACTTTACTGAATAGGCTGCTTGTGCATATGAGAAAAATCTGTTATATAATTTGGCTTTCACACGCTTTCTGATTATCAGGAAATAACCATTTTAATCAGGACGGGTGTTCTCAGTGCTGACAAATGCTGCATCTTTCATGCAAAAATGTCTTTGTTGGTTTGTGAATATTCTTTACAGGAAGGAACAAAGAATTTGACGCATCACTTCCTGTTTGTCTACTTAACTAAACGCTGGAGGTGATACCTCCTGCTTAAGGTGTTGAATGGTAGCACATACATAAACATGGGGCTAAGTCAGCCATGCCAGATAAGGAAACATGCTGTAAGAGCCGAGGGAAGATGACACTGATGAGTAATGAAGCAGCACGCAAGTGAAAACAGTGGTGTCCTTCACCTACTGATAGTGTGTAGCTGATGTATTGCTGATGTATAGATACCCATATGAGACATAAGAATTTTTTATGAGGGTGATAAGGTTCTTTGGGTTTATCTAGATCAGTGACTTTATCGGGAACCGCTCCTCAAAATGATCCGTCAGTTCAGCCATTTCACACTGAACTCCACGGCACTACGAAGCTCCAACACCTCACCCGGGCTAGCATGCTGATAGTTCCTATTTATTCCACTATAAAGACAAAATATGATTCCATTTGCTGGTACAACAGCCTACATGGCTTTTAAATCAGTGAGCCGATTTATTGAGGCTTGTAGGGCGGGGAGATCGAAGCCTCATAACTCCTGACAAATGCACTGACACATTTTTTCCCCCTTTCTTTCTCTTTTCATTTGTTGTTAACACATGACTCACTCAGGCTTGACACAGAGAGTGCCGGCATCTCATTCCTTTCTGCTCCTCTGTAAGTCAGATTTCTGAGTCACTCTTACAACCAGGCTTCTGACAAACAACAAAGAAGAAGATTTAGTTATGCAGGAATACTAATGAAGCAGTCTGTAAACAGCAGAGGAGCCTATGTAAAGTGAATCATAGGTGTTGAGGATAGCTGGAGCTTTTTATGGTGGGGATTCATGTCACAGTTCACTTGAAGTTCAGTTGTTTTGCAGTGAAGGTGTTTAGCTGTTAGTGCCAATCCTGCTGATCAAGTGTTTGCTGATTTAACGGAGTCCAGGAAGTCTCTCGCAAAATGAATAAAATACAATACTTGCAGTGGGATCACACTGTGTCAGCAGTGAAAAACACAGTGTGATTGTTGATAGCTTTGGATGCTCTAAGAAGTTCTACATGTCACTAACGTGTACGTTTTTGTGGTTCTTGTATTAAAACATGCACTTTCATTGGCACATAAAAAACATGTAAGCTCTACATGAATTAGTGAATGTGCAAAAGTCTCTAGTTTAGCTAATCCTGCAGCAGTCACCTCACTCCACACAAATGTTTAATTAATTACATTACCAAAACCAAAAGTGCCACGCTGTGACCCAAAGCAGGCCCTAGGGATCTAGGCCCCTGTGTCAGCTGCCTACTTTGCCTGGTTTGTAATACAGGCTTGGAAGGATAATGGCTAAATGGTGTTCTTATCTATTCTTATGATGTAAGCATTTGGCCTCTGCAGTTAGAATGAATCAGTGGAGTCAAAATGTTCAAAAAATCTTTAAATGTTTCTGTAAGCTTCTGGTCATGGCTCTGAGTGGATATAAATGTATAGTGGGCAAAAACATAGAAAAAGAACCACCACTTAATTCCCTAATTAGTTGGTATGCAAAATGATGCCCTTATGATGAACATACAACCCAACAATCATCAGGCTCTGCAGTTCACATCATTATAAATGATGCCTGTGGTTGTAAAGGAAACTGCACTTTTGCTCACACTTGTGCACAGCTCACACAACATGTGCTAGTGCACACAAGACTGACTTTCATTATTGTGTTGCACTATTTTATGTACTACATGTCATGTATCTTGTACAACAACTAAGAGAGTGGCATACACATACATATAATCAAATCAAAGCTGACCTGGATGCACCTTACCCCTGCTAGATATAGGTTGTGAAGGCAAATTACAGCTAACTAGTTAACCGCCTCTATATTGGCTATTGCTGCAGTAGGGGTTAGCGATATAGCCTAACAAGACCCATCACTAATGGGGATATCCTCCTGCTATTAATGAAAATATTAAATAAATGTAGAAGTCAGGATAACATTACAGCCCCATTTCATAATAGAAAACATAGTCAAATCATATTATACTCATGTGTGTACAGGAATGTCACAACATAATGCACCCATAGTACATAATCTGCTGATTATATATAACATCACTATAATCATAAGACATCCATGTACAAATCACAAGGAAGCCATGTTGCTTTAATTTGAGCAATATTACTGAGAAGTAGGTATGGCTTTAATATTGCTCAATGATGAGTCATAGTCTGTACTATTTACGGTCATGAGTCATCCCTGACCAACATGTTAGACGGTGCTCAGCCAATCAGGAGTTGGTATCACAGGCTAATCAATCAGCTGCAGCCTGGAACTGATGTTCCTATAAACAGCCTGGCTCTTCACCTGGAAGGTTCTCACTATCAGCTGCTGCCAGCTGTTCAGGGACTGAGGTCAGCTGATAGATATGGGGAATCCCCACTTTCTCCACTTCAGTCAGTAACAGTCAGTAGGTATAGCCAATCACGCAGCGCAATATGATCACATGATTAGGCTAAGCCAATTACGCATGAGAAAGAGGCTGCACATCATTGGTATATCATAGTATTGTCATATATCATATGTATATATATATATCATATCATAGCTTGACATCGTCCATGTCGTTTAGATAAATACAGCCAAAGTGCACAAAGGGGACTAAATATGCAGGAATATGAATATCGTGTTGCACATCTTTGAAGAGTAAAGAACACATATGTGAAATTTCATGGCTCAGCTCCTGGTGGTTTTAGAGTCTATCGAATCAGAAAGGTAAAACGTCACGGACACACAGACGGACAGTATGACAAGAATATCCTCCCGCTTTATTTTGCACAGGAGGACAATAAAGATTACATCATAATATATCAGGAAAATTTGCAATATCAATAAAATAACAATACTAAGCAACATTTTATTGATATGCTTGTGGCTTGAGGCCAGCAGCTTTTCTAAGTGTAAGTAAATGGTGAGCATTTTCCGTCCTTTGCCAATGAGCTATTGTTATTGATGACATACTTCCTAATTTAAAGCACAACTCTGCTGAAACAAGGTACCAGCAGCAGCATTATATCCAGTGACACAGCATGAACGCACAAAAGTAGCACAGGTGGTGCTTTCCCTGTTATTTTTAAGTGCAAGTATAAAAAAACTGCTTAACACTTTAGTTTAAGGATAAAGTAACAACCTTGTAACTAGTCAGGAGCCTGAACAATCTGGTCACACAGTAAAACTAAAAAAATATTTTCTACTATTGGGTCAAACTTTTGAATCAGCTGCTTAAACGTAGCTTGCTTGCTCACTAACACCGTCAGTAGCAGAAGTTACAATCTGCTCAGCCACTGGAACTGCAAAAAGCATTTAATACATGAATGATAATAGTAAAATATGTTGGAGGCGGATTTATATAGTTAAACTCACTGTTTTCACTTTATGACCCATTTAATCTCAGTGCTCTCATCCTGCTTGACAGCTGTTTACACAGATCTCCTTCTCTAAGCTGGTGGAGACCAAAATAGAGCCAAATAAAGATTAAATGTCTTTCATTTAAACAGGGACATAACTCCAAATCAATATGACTTTTTTCTCTAATGAAATTTAGCAATACGTAACTGAACCAAGTAGGTGACATAACA